>JABWTJ010001418.1:62203-115397 GCA_016801875.1 Solanum sitiens | reverse complement strand
TTAGGTTGTGTTTTTGGTTGTACGTTTTTGGGTTAATGATTTGAGTTGTAATATCTATTGATTAGTGTTTAATGTTAGGGTTTTGGTACTTTTTGCTTTGGGTTTAGGGTTACGGTTAAAGATAAGTTTAGGGTTAGGATTTGTGTTAGGGATAGGTTAGGGTTAGGGTTTAGGTTTTTTTAGGTTTTAGGTTTTGGGGTTTAGAACTTTTCGTTTAAAATCTATGGTTTAGTGTTTAATTTTTTGGTTTTGGTATTTTGAGCTTGCTTTTTTTTTTCTTTTTTTTTTACCTCTAAACTATGATGGTTTGGATTCAAATTCCAAAGAATTTTAGCCCTCACCTTACAATAAGATAAACCTAAGTTATATATACCACATAGAACCTAGGTAACAAACAGAGGGGGGGAGACTCTCCCCTTACAATTCAAAAATTAAACAAACTAACTTAATTATTCAAAGAAGCTATATTATGATTATAGCTTAGTTGAAAAATCATTAGAATGTTTAAGGAGGCTCTTTGATCTTCTTTGTTTTTTTTCTTCTGTAGCTTGGCATCTCAATTAAGTCTAGTTGAAAATAGGCCTTTGCTTCTCTAGATAGCTCTTGAGTAGTATAGTACCGGACAAGTAATTCTATGACTGTGTTTAGACAAAGCATCAGCCACCCAGTTAGCTTCCCTGTAGACATGTGTGCAGTTGACCTCTTGCATTTGATTTAGGAGATTCTTCAATGTATCTATGTGATTACAGATACTCCATTGAGGGGTAGCTTTTTGGAGTAACCAGTTGACTACAAGCAAAGAGTCAATTTCCAGTATGATCTTTCTGTAACCCATTTCTAGAGCCCAAGAAACACCAAAGATAGCTTCACCTATTTCATCTTGATTGTTGGTACCACTTCCTAGGGGTGAGGAGAATGTTAGTATGAATCTGCCTTCGTGATCTCTTAAAATGCCTCCAGCTCCTATCTGACCTGGATTTTCGGTTGCACTTCCATCTGTGTTAAATTTGATCCATTGATCAGGTGGTCTTGTCCAGTTTACCTTATGCACCTTTGTCACATGTGCACATCTTTTAGCTAATTGGATTATTCCACACCAAGTAGGGGGCTAGTTAACCTGAGGAAAAATATATCTAATTAGTTTATAATTATCATTATAGATTGCATACCTGACCCTTTTACCATTAGTGGCTTTGCTCCATATTTGCATTCACATCTATGTTTCCATAGATTCCAGCAGATGAGTATTGGGGAGGTCTGGAGGATGAATTTATGACCTTCATTGTTGTGTTTCATTGAACACCATTGAGTGACAAGTTGCCTCAGTGAGCTGTGATTAATCTCCACCCCTGCTCCATTTGCAAACCATCTCCAGACTTCCTTAGTAAGTTCACCATTTTTAAAGATATGGTTGATGGTATCTGATCCTTCCCTGTTCCTGCAACAAAAACAACTAGAAGGTTCCACACCATACTTAGTCAGCTTCTCATTAGTAGGTAATATTCCATTTAAAGCTCTCCAAAGCAGGAAGGAGGCTTTAAATGGTGTGTGCATGTGCCAAATAAGAGTCCTAAACTGTTCCTTGGACATTTTTTCCCTGATATCCTCCCATGATGAAGCACAAGTGAACATGCCATTAGGAGTAAGTTTCCAGTAGGCTTGATTAGCAGTTTGATGCTGAGTTATAGGTACTGCCAGAATGGTGGCCAGCTGACTAGGGGGGGCTTGCTGAACCAGCATCTGGTAGTTCCATTGCCTGCCTTCCCAAAAATCTGCAACTTTCCTGGTGTCAAACCCGTGGCTGTTGCTAGAGAATTGAGCAAGGTGTCCATCCCCAGTCCAAATGTCCCACCAAAATGAGCAATTTCCTGAGTTCAACTTCCATTGAATGTGTTGTTCCACCTTGCACCAGTTCTGAATCATGGGTTTCCAATTAAGTGAATCTCCAAAGTCCCATTTTTTGCAGATTGGATTAGATCTTTGGCAGTACTTGGCTTTGATGAAGTCTCCCCACAAAGTATGTTTAGCTATAAAGTTCCACCACTGTTTATGTTGAAAGGCTAGGCAAACATCCTTCAAATTTTTCATTCCCACCCCTCCTTCATCAATAGGAAAACTGAGGTTCTTCCAGGAAGCCCAATGGTATTTCTTTTTGTCACTCTTCCATCCCAGAAGAAATCAGCCTTGATCATCCGTATTTTCTTAATTACTGTGGCTGGGGGTAATGGCTGAGATTAAGTGAATAGGTAAAGCTTGGATAACATGCTAGATCAAAACAGCTCTACCACCATAGTTTAACTACTTGGTTTGCCACCCTGTAATCCTACAAATAACTTTATTAATAAGATCAGAAAAATATGAAATTCTGGGTCTTCCCACAAAGAGTGGACATCCCAGATAATTGGTGATCCCTTGCTTATGTTTGAAACCTGTGATCCTTTTAATTCTCTCCTTTGTGTTGTCAAACACATTTTGATGCACCATAAAATGACTCTTCTCACAGTTAATCAACTGGCCAGAAGTGTGTTCATAAGTTCTGAGAGTCTGCATGATAAGCTTAAGGGACTTAGCCTTTCCTGAAGTAACCAGGATGGTATCATCTGCAAAGCTTAGATGATTCACTTGGGGGCCCTTTTCCCCATGAATAAACCATGATAATCTTGGTGATTATGGAGTCCATATAAAGATCTAGACAGCATCTCAGCTCCTAGAAGAAAAAGGGCAGGGGAAAGGGTATCTTCTTGCTTTAGACCTCTAGAAGATTGGAAAAAACCAAATCTTTTTCCATTAATTATGATAGAGTACCAATTATTAGCCATGGTTCCCCATACCATATCAATGAAAGTTTCCACAAAACCCATCTTCCTTAAGACCAAGCAAGTGTAAGCCCAAGAAACTCTGTCATAGGCTTTAGCCATGTCAAGTTTGATAATGACATTGCTACCTATATTGGGCTTTTTAATCTGATGAGTGATTTCATGAGCCAGCATGATATTCGTAGTAATACTCCTACCCTTTACAAAACCAGACTGATTGAGAGAGATCAATCTAGGCAGAATGGGGCTCAGCGTTGTACTCAACAGTTTGGAAATGTTCTTGCAAATGAAATTGCTCAGACTAATAGGTCTGAACTCCTTCAACTTGCTAGGATTGTTCACTTTGGGTAGAAGTACAATAGAAGAATGAGAAAAATACTTAGGGATTTTCTGACCACTGAAAAAAGCCAACACCACTCCCAACAAATCTTGATTGATGATGTGCCAGAATTTCAGAAATAAGAGTCCATTTACCCCATCAGGCCCTGCAGCAGAGTTGGAGTTCATAGAGAAGACAGCCTCCTGTAATTCCTTCTTGGTAGGTTGAGCTGTAAGTGTCACGACTGGAATCTAGACCCCAGAAGAGACCGGCGTCGTTGACCTCTGAGAGGTCGCAGACAAGCCTACTTACGTTATTCTTACTTTACATAGGTTAATTTTAGCGGAAAATTTGAAACTTTTTGTTTCCTAACATACTTATAAAAACATTCTCATTAATACGTAATTGTTCACCATCAACCATCTAACATTAAGAGATAAGCAACTGAAAGGAATAGTTCAACAAACAAAATTGTATAATTGCCAAAATGGCCCAATACATAGTCTGAATAAAATAAGAAAGAAACGCTAGTGGAACATACTCCACTAGCTCAACTCCTAAACTAAGCTAGAACATAAAATAGTAGCATCCTCGAAAGCATGAGGACCTACCAAAGCCGGATGAATGCTGGACGTCCGGATAACTGCAACGATGATCTTGTAGCTCTACCGTCCACCTGTGCCTGCACCTAAAATAGTAGAGTTTGTATGGGGTTAGTACACACTTGTACTAAGTATGGGTATATGCAAGCACACACCAAGGACATGCATGAGAAAGAATAGCTCATTCCTAACAACATGATTTTTGGAAGTCAAGTCAGTGGACTTGCCAAATTGAGATTAGGAAAGTTTCCAAATTTGGATTAGGAAAGTAAATGATCTTTCCAAATTTGGATTAGGAAAGTCAGTGAGGTTTCCAGATTTGGAATAGGAAAGTTATGCCATGAGAATAACATACATCATCATACTTTTCACATTTGCACACAGCACATAACATTTACGCATAGCACATATCATATAGCATACAGTACATTTTGCATATAGCACATAACTTCATTCATATCATTCATTCATATGCCATGAAACCTTGGAATCATGGACTTGACATTAAGACATCCCAGAAATGAGGGCTCAACATATGGGACCTCAACTAGGGAGTCTTCATTAGCAACCACAGAGTCTGCTTCATTCATTCATACGTACTTCTTTTCATTTCGTTCATAGTCCAGTGTAACCACCGGTTATACCTAGGATGTAGTTTAAGACTTTCATTAGGTTCGTTGTGAAATGACCAAGTATGACCTAATGTCATTACTTGAATCTAACTCACCTTTTGATTATCCTATCCTAACACCTTTGGTATTCATTCATTTCATTATGTGCGTCATTTGAGGCTGGCCTCATTCATTCATTGGGAACTTTAACTTTAACCGACATAGATCATGTGAGCATCATGAAATCCAGTGTCTCCCCCACACCGAAAAGCGGTGGAATCACCGGCCAAAGTGACCCAAAACATGCTAGCGTACATGGGAATCGAACCCCGCTAGATCCCTATATTGGCAGTATAGGTTCGAAGACTAGGAGATACAAGGAGACCCATACCCGATATGCCGGACAGTCTCATCTCATGAGAGTTACGTGAACCTCTGCCCTTCCCGAAAAAAGGCATCACCGCTCATAGCTAGTCTATCGGTGCTCAGTATAAAGTTCCATTACATTCATTTCATACGTCATGGAAGCTGGCTTCTAGTATGAGGACATCATAGCTCATTAGATAATTTCTCATCTCATCATTCGTATTGAGTGTGTTAAGCTCAATACTCTCATTAGAGTGTTCATAGAGACTGGTCTCTTCATTATCTTACACTCTCATAGGTGAGTACGTATTGGTAACATTTACTTAGTCTAATTTGAGATTGCTCTCATCATTCACATTAGCCTCATATCATGTTGTCACCACATTCATCATTATTAGCACCTTTGCTTTTCATAGTTATTCACCTCTTATTACGTGAATGTTCGTTGCGTCTTATGCCAATGCACTTGGCCTTTTGGTGTGCTTTACACCCTTACTTAACCCTTCTAGGGTTTCATTATTTCATTGTTCATTTCATAATTTCATTGTTCATCCCATCATATGCCAATGCACTTGGCCATTTAGTGTATTTTACACTCATACTTAACCCTTTCAGGGTTCATCATTTCATTTCATACATCTTAAGTTCACTTACTTTTGAACGTATGTTAGACTTATCTGTCTATACATACAAGCCATGAGGCTTCATTCGTAGTTCATTATGTGACTCATACATTCCTAAGATTTTATAGTACAAGACTTATGTATCTTGTATATATACCAAGATCTTGATTTCGATCTAAGTAGATGGCATTATTGTTGGATGATTTGTTTACGTATGACTTATGTATAAACGGAAGTTTGGGTAAGGAATCCCAAGTCTTGAATCAATTGGATATCATTTATATTTTTAATTGATTTTATTCTAATATTCATAACATTTTAACTCTAAGTCAAATCACAATATTAACATTGAAGGATTACTTTTCCATTTAACCTTTTTCTTGCATTGACCGATGGGTTGTGGGTTCGAGCCCCCACAACCCCATTTTCATTTTTCATTAACATGATATTCTCCCATTTTTCTTAAACCAAGAGGTTGTGGGATCAAACCCCCACAGCCTCTTTTATTTTACTCTTAATTTCGCCCAAGTAAGGAGGTTGTGGGTTCGAACCCCCACAGCCTCCTTCTTTTTAATTAATTTTCGTTTAAGGGCTATGAGGTGGTGCGTTCGAACCCCTACAGCCCCATATATATATTTTAAATATTTTCTCTAAGTTAAGAGCATGGACAGTGAGGTCGTGGGATCGAACCCCCACGGCCTCACCTATTTTTTTAACTTATTTTCGCCTCCTTTATTCCAGCCTTCAGGTCGTGGGTTCGATTCCCACGCCTCAAATCTTTTATTTTTCTTATTTCTCCCTCTTCTTTTCTGCCCATAAGTCATGGGTTCGATTCCCCCCCATCCCATTTTTTTTATTTTTCATTTCGTGGGCAGCAGCTAAGGGGTTCGAATCCCCTTAGCCCCAACACATATTTTTTAAAAATATTTCAGCCTTGAGGTCATGTGAGGTCTTGGGTTCGATTCCCCTTGACCTCACCTATTTTAATCCCTTTTAAAACCCTTTCAAAGTCTCCAAAAACTGCCCGAATTTAACATCAAAATCTGGAAATTTTGATTACCATTTTGCAGCCTATTTTTCTCCACTTTTTAACGTTAAAAATTCATGCATTTGGAGTAGTGTTTAGTGAGTCCTTTAGGTGCATTTTCATGGACATATTTGGCCAAGAATTCTTCATTTAAGTTCAGCCACTTTACACTTAATTGAACATCATCATTTGCATAAGTTTATACACTTAAATAACACCCAAAATCATATCAAACTTGAAGCCATAAATCAACACTCATGTACAGTAAGTTTACAATAAACTTTTTCACATACTCACACATATTTTTGGCAACAAAGCTGGTCATTCATATGATTCCAAATACATGTTCATGAAAACACACTGCAACACCTAATTTCTACCAGCAAACATACCAACCTACGAATTCGTTGGGAGCTAATGACAGGGACATGCAACGGGGAAAACAACCCTAGTTTTGAGCCAAATATTCTGAGTCCTAGGGGTCTCTTGGGAAAGGGACCAAGAGTAAGAAGACCCATACCTTAATTTTCTTGTTCAAACACGAATTTTCTGCCCAAAAATCCTCTCCACAAATCAGTCCAAGCTTTCTCAATCGTCCACACTACTCGACAACCACCTCTCTTTGCTTTATCGTTTGGTTACTTTGTTTACTTAAAAATTTTGCTTGAGTTTTTCAAGTGTGAAGAGATCTTGAATATTTTTCAGTTCTTCACCTTTATTTTGCAGAGAAAAACGTGAGAGTAATTGAAAAAGTGAGAGAGATATCGTGTGAGAGAGAGAGAGTAGCTTTAAGATAGGAGTTTTGGTTTGAGAATTAGTCAAACTAGGACTACTTGCTAAATTAATAATTAAAAATCTGATTTTTCCTTTTCTTAATCAGATAATATTCATTGTTTAATTAAGTTAATTCATTAAATTAAATAAAAGCAAGTTAAATCCTTGCTTCTAGTGGGGCTCGAACCCGAGTGGCTCCCAATTTGCGAAAATGGGTCACTTGGGTCGCCCCAACCGAATTTCTTTTAATTAATTAAATTAATTTATTAAATAATCAATTCCTCAGGGTAATTACAATATTACCCTTGGATTGGAAAAGACCATTTTACCCTTGGACCATCAAAACTTAAAATTTCTTCTTTTAAGTCTGGTAAAAACTCTTTCGATTTCGTGAGCCTCACATGGTTGGTTCCAACTTTTCTAAGCTCAATTAACTCCCCTAGTTAGTTGGCTTGGTCCTAGTAAGGGTTCTGAGGTCTGGTTCTACGCGTATCAATCCGTATGAACCTTGGTCTAATCGCAAGCATTCTTGACACCTTAAGCATTTAGCTTATTCATTATTTTAGGGTTGTTACAGTAAGTTTGTCATTGTGCTCTTGAGTAACCATTCTAGGGATGCATTCAAGGTTTGTTTCCTTAATGCTCTTACTCTCCCTTTTAAACAGATCCTGAAAGTAACCACAAGCAGCCCCTCCAATGTTTTCATCTCCTTGGATCTATTCCCCCTTTTCATAGATCTTATGAATGAAAAACCTTCTCCTTTTACCCCTTATCCATGAATGAAAGAATTTGGAGTTTGTATCCCCTTCTTTGAACCAATGAAGATGAGATTTCTGCTTCATAATAGTACCCTCCAACTTGAGATATCTAATGTATTTAGCATTAATTTCATGAAGATTCTCTCGGTTGGTAACACTATTGTTTTGAATCAACTTCTCCTCAGCCTCTTTAACCTTTCCTTCAACCTCTCTAACAGTCTTGAAAATATCCCCAAATTCTTCTTTGGACCATTTTCTTAGAGTATTAGAGAGTCTTTTCATCTTGTAGTGAAATCTCCACATACTATTTCCAACCACCTCCCTATCCCAACAAGCTTTCACAATTCCTAAAAAGTTAGGGCTATCCACCCAACAATTAAGGATTTGAAATACTTTGTATGGCTCCATCATTGTTAGTGATTTCCAGTAACAGAGGACAGTGATCAAATCCAGTAGATGGAAAATGGGTGATAGTAGTTTGAGGCATGTGTTCTAACCAATCATCATTTATCAACCCTCTGTCAAGCCTTTTCCAGATCCTTTGGGTAATGCCCCTATTATTAGACCAAGTGTATTTATGGCCACAAAAACCCATGTCCATTAGACCACAGGCTTCTATAATGGCAATAAAATCAAGGCTTTTCCTGATATTATAAGGAATACCTCCTAATTTTTCCTCAGTGGAGGTTATAACATTATAATCTCCCACTGAACACCAGGGTCTATCCTCAACCTCAGCTTGTAGGAGTATTTTATCCCAAAGAGGTCTTCTCAGGGCCTCTTTACACTTCGATAAACAAAGGTCATGGTGAATTGCTTTTGAAGTTCATTGTGACTGAAGTCACAGGTAATCTATTGCTCATCCTGATCCTTCACCACACAATCCACATCTCCATTCCAAAAGATCCATATTTTGCCATTACAATTAGCTATAGCATTATCCATGGCTAGATAATTTTTGAAATTCATGACATTACTACTATCTGCAGAAGGCTCTAGAATATCAATAATGGCTAGATGATACATATTTTTGAAAATTTTGATTCTTTCCATGACTCTCTATGTATTGATACTCCTCACATTCCAAATGATTGTGTTAATCATTGGGAAACTCTAGAGGAGAACAACCTTGTGTTTGGTCTGCCAACAGTGACAGACTTAGTGTCCTGATTTTGCAACTGAAGTTTCTCCTGTTTCAATCTCCTTGGAGATACTCCTTATTTTTGTGTCACCTGTTGAATCTCTTCCTCCAATTCTTTTTCATTTTGAGGGCTAAAAGCTCTTATCAGGGCATCACTAGTCTCATCATTATCCTCCATCTCTTGCCCAAATTGGTGATTTCTCTACATCTCATCCTCTGAGTTGATGACCTCATATTCATCAATTATAGGAGCAGTATTGACTTGACACCTGCCAATTTCTATCAGGTGGTGCTCTAGGAGGGGGGGGGGGTTAATTGATCAGGCCTATTGTTCAGGTCCTGCTATTTGTTTTAAACCCCCCTCTCCTTTCCTGACTTCTCAACCTCTGTCTGATTCTCCTGCTCAATTTCCTGCTGCTTATTTAGATTTGTCTTGGCAGCATCCATTTTCTGTTTACTAGGTTTGTTTTTGCTTCTAGGGTTTTTTTCCGCATTATCTTTGGGCTGACTATTCCCCATTTCTTTGTCCTTGCTTCATTTGTTTTGTGCCTTCATGAGTTCTGAGTCCCTACCTTGTATCCCTGTATGCTTCTCCTTGTTGATAATAGCTCTGTTGTCCCTGTGTTGCTCCTTTTCCTGCCTTGTTTGAGCGTTCTCCTTCTGAAGTTTGGTCCTACTACTTTGGTCTCTATGTTCATGGTTTTGGTCAGTGTTATCCACTTTTTGCCCGTCAGGAGGTGGATTCCCCCCCCCCCTTGGTTACCCCATCCTGCATGTTAATAGTGTTCTCCTGACATCCCCCTTCCTTACCTCCAACAGCTACAACCATCCTACCAACAAGTATATCTATTTCAGAGTTTAAAGGTTTTATAGATATGATACCTGGGTTGTTAGAAGTTCCTTCCTTTTGCTGATGTTGTTTTTGTTGGACTGTTTTGTTTCCCATGTGCTGCTTGGTTTGTATTTCTTGACACTTGTTCTTTTCCTGAATAGCTGCAGTGTTTTTGTTTGTTTCTTTGTTTGGTGCATCTCCTGCTATTTGTTCATTATTTCTTTTGTTTCCTCCTGATGTATTATGATCCTCATGTATTTCAAGATTAGTAAAGGATATTTGAAAAGAGTTAGTGCTTATACCTGGTTGGTGGTCTTCCTTTGTAATCTGGTTTGTGGCAGTAGGTCTCCATATAGTTTTTGAAGCTGCTTGTTCTTGTTGTTTGGTGTTTTTCCTTCTTTGAATTTGCCATTCCTCTTCCTTGTGTTGTTCTTCTTGCCTTTGCCTGTTACTTTCCATGCCCTGCAGCTGTTGTTTCTCTTTATTCTCTCCACCCATATTCTGTTTGCCTTCCTGTTTCTTTAGTTTGTTAGGCTCTTTATTTTTATTCTTTTTCTCCCCTTCCTTCTCTTTCCTTTGTCTGTATTTTTCATCCCTCAATTTAGATTTGCATTCATCAATATCATGCCCTTGGTGTTTACAGAATTCACAGTAAGGAGGAATATTCTCATATTCCACAGGTTGCCAGAATCCAATGGTATGATCCTCCTGATCTAGTCCTATCCAAACATGCCTTGGTCTAGGTTTAGTCAAGTCAATTTGCATCTTAACTTTGCCCATTCCTGCCCTAGACCTTTTGATAGAGGCAGTGTCTAGGTAAAGAACCTTACCCACAGATTCCAACAGTGGAGAGAGAAAAGTCTTTTTGTAGTAGTGCCATGGAAGCCCAAAAGTAAAATCCATACTGGTACAATAAGGGTCTCGTCCTCAGGTTTGAAGAAAGGTGTCCAAGCTTGTATTCTCATCAGTTTCCCTTCAATAGTCATCCTTTGTTGAATCTAGACTGTGTTGTAGTCCAACTCATTTTGAAGGTCTATAAAAACATGTTTGGCATTGTAATGTGCTATGTTGACCCCTCCACTTAATTGAGTTTGTTGTATGAAGTTCTTCCTAATCAGCTCCACTTTAGGCATGGTAGTACTGAATTTCCCAACAAGTGAATACTTACAATCCACAGTCAAGGTATGCATGTAATCATACATGTCAAAAATCACAGCAGGTTGCCCCTGTTTGGTAGTTTGTTTAGGGGTGGTTCTCAACACCACAGTGGGAGCTTGTGCTGCATGAATATGTCTTAGTCTTGTTGCCAAAGTTTGGATAACAGTATAAGGAGCAGGCTCCTGCACCTGTTGTTTTTTGTTAATTAAGACATTACTGCTGTTATTGTAAGAACCATTATTAGGACCTAAATCTTTTGATTAGAATTTTGAGCATTAGGACTTCTCCTTTAAAAATTACTAGAAATCTTAGTAAATTCCCTATGATAAAGATTCTGGTTATCCTGTTGAGTCTTCTGCTGGTTAGACTCATGGTTGCTTTCCTCATTGTTCTTGTTTTGCCCCCCCCCCCTTTGTCTTACCAATACTAACCATTTGACCCATACCTTGCATTTCCACTCTCCAAGCCTGCATTGGTATTATCCATCTCATAACATTCACTTTCCTGTTGGTTTCTCTTTTGGATGTTTATCTCCCCCTGTTCCTGTATTCTAGTTCTACCAGATGAATTTCCCATGGCATTATCATGCTCATGGCCATTGATATGATCATTACAACTATAATTGCGATTAGAGTAAGTATTTTTACCTGTTTGCTTTGCCTCCCATGCTTGCTCTTTGAGGAGTTCTTGATGTGCTTGTTTTTGAACATCTGCAGCTCTGGTTTGAATGCAAAAGATGAGTGTGTTGAACTTTCCACCTCTATATTGTCATGTTCACCTTCTAAGACCTGTTCACTACTCTCTTTCTGGTCCCCATGATCTTCGTCGGTGACATTATTCTCTCCACTGCCCTTTTGAACGCTTGTGTTCTTGTCACGGTCAATTTTTGGGTCAATTTCACTTGATATTGCTGTGAGGTGAACATCTTCCCTTAGGGAATCTTCCCCAGTCATTGAGTCTTTTCGATTTCGCTAGGAAGCTGCTCGACTGTGATTCTTATCTTCTTGCATTTCTGTCTCACTGCTCCCAAAATTTCCTTTTTCATTCCTTCCTATTGAATCCTCTATATTTCTCGACAACTGATTATGTTGTATCTTTAGCTGGTTAGACAGGTTCCTTTCACAAAGATTGTCTTGATTAAACCTAAGATTGTCTTGATTACACCTAAGATTGTCTTGATTACACCTGATTGATTCTGAATGAATATTGTTGTGGTTCCCATCTTCTTCCCTCCGAGAAACTTCATTGTTCATCGCGCCATGAGATTCCAATTCGTCAGAGTTATTTGATGAATTTAAGGGGGACTTAACCAAGGGTGGGTTCCTTTCCTTCAAGCGCCTCTTCTGAGGCCGGTCCGGCGGTCTGAGATTTACCATCGGCAGCTCACCCGCCATGTCTGGTCTTCCCAAGCTAGCCGTTACTATCCGTTACGCACGCGTGAGAAGTCTAACGTTAGGGAGTGTTTGTTTTAGAGAGATAAGTTAGTGAGAGAACTAATTTGGCATTTGGTATTTTGAGCTTGGGTTTTCAAGTTAATGGATTAGGGTTAGTATTAGGATTAAGGTTAGGGTTAGGGTTTTGGTAATGGTTAGGGTTAGGGTTAGCGTTTAGTTTTTTTTTGGTTTTCGGGTTTACGGTTTAGGATTTAATGTTTGAAATCTATGATTTAGTGTTTAATGTTTGGGTTTTATATTTTGGACTTAGGGTTTTTTGAACTTAGAGTTTAGGGTTTAGGGTTTAGGTTAGGGTTAGTCTAGGATTAAAGTTAGTTTTTTTTTTTTTGGTTTTATGGTTTAGGGTTTAGGATTTGAGGTTGATAATCTATGGTTTAGTATTTAATGTTTGGGTTTTGGTATTTTGGGCTTAGGGTTTTGTGTTTATGGTTTAGGGTTAGGGTTAAGGTTAGGGTTAGGGTTAGGGTTAAGGTTAGGGTTTCGACTTTTTTTTAGGTTTTTGGGTTTAGGGTTTAGGATTTGAGGCTTAATATCAATGGTTTAGTGTTTAATGTTTGAGTTTTGGTATTTTGGGCTTGGGGTTTATGGTTTATGGTAGGGTTAGGGTTAGGGTTTAGTTTTTTTTAGGTTTTAGAGTTTGGGCTTATGAATTTGAGTTGTAATATCTATGGTTTACTGTTTAATGTTAGGGTTTTTGTATTTGTAATTTGGATTTAGGGTTTAGGGTTTAGGGTTAAGGTTAAGGATTTGGTTAGGGTTATAACATTTTGAAATATCGAGGTCATGTGATAAGACTTAAATGAACTCCTTAGGATCTAAACCAGTGTTCCTAACCAATTAGGCAAATTTAGAGTCTTTGAAGTGGTGTTGGAACCGAAACTCTTAAACGTCCGGCAAATTGGTTCATAAGAGGGCTAGAGTGTCCTTTTGATTTAACCTAGTTAAAGAGTCGGAA
This sequence comes from Solanum sitiens, assembly GCA_016801875.1. Classification (NCBI taxonomy): domain Eukaryota; kingdom Viridiplantae; phylum Streptophyta; class Magnoliopsida; order Solanales; family Solanaceae; genus Solanum; species Solanum sitiens. The sequence goes on along the minus strand of JABWTJ010001418.1, from coordinate 101,961 downwards.
TTTGGTAAACGGTTTTAACTATAGGTGTAAAATATTGTGTGGGATGGTATCATGTTGGAAAAGTCAGGGGACGACTCCCCAAGGACCAAACAAGGACCCTCGAGGAGGACCCTTGAAGCAGCAGGGCATGACGGACCCCATGACGGGGCGTCACAGGCGCGACGGGGCGTCGAGCCCTCCGTCGTGCCAGCCTTAGCGCTTGGACTTTTCTTCCGCCTGCACAAGTCTCTGACCAGCGTGACGGATGTGTAGGACGAAGGGAAGCCAGTTCGTCATGGCCATGACGGTTCATCGTCGTGGAACCGTCGTGCGCTTGGGGAGAAAGCCTCCACCTGCACAAGTCTCTGACCAACGTGACGGATGTGCAGGACGGAGGGATGTCAGTCCGTCACGCCCACGAAGGACCGTCGTCGGGGATCCGTCGTGGAAGGTCTGTGGCAGTTTTGGAAAAGTTATTTTTTAGTTAGTTAATTAATTAAGTGTCTTAGGGGTAATTAGGGGTTTAAGAGAGACTAATTAAGTGACTTAAGACCCTACTATAAATACCCCAAACCTCATTAGCCTAATCATTCTCTCAAAAACAAAACTCTCTTCCTTCTCTCTACTTTCTCTCTCTATTGGAAGACTCCATTGGAGATCAACTTGGGGAGATCATTGGGGGCTGGATTAGCACGAAATTCACCATCCAAACGTCATCAAACCTTCAGGTATGGGATCTAATTCACCTTTGAGATTCTTTCCTCAAAGGGTTCCTTCAAAGCTTTTTCTAAAAAGTTGAGTTTCTTATGGGTTTCATCCAAATCCGAATTTGTTCATGTGAATTGAGTTAATTAGGTATTGCTTGGGTCAGAATGAATAGATTATCATGAATTGTATCTTGACTATGGCGAATTGATGTAGTTTGATCTAGATTGTGGGTGATGTCCCCTAACCCTTAACCCTAAATGTTGAATTGATATGGATTAGGTTGAGTTTGATAGAATTGATCTCATAATTAGTTAAATGGTCTTTAATGATTGTTATTGCATTGATTATGGATCTATTATGATGAATTGAAGTTCTTCACACCTATGTTCTTGAATATTGAATCTAAGTTAAGAAGATACACTTGAGATCATGTTACTAAGCGTTGATGTAGTATTGCTTCATAGTATAGTGCTTCTCCTTGATTAGTTCTTGTGATTTATCATTGAATTACATCGATGTGATGATCTAAGATTAGTTGATCTATGGGTTGATGGTAAGGCCCTTTATTGATGGACTAGGGAGGAGTATTGGTAAGTCTTGATGATCCTAGCCTTTACTTCAAATTATGGTTAATTGTCATCAAGTGATAATGTTATGTTGAAGTATGCTTTGATTGATGTGATAAGTTGATATGATACATGAACTTATATGCTTAGGTTGGTTGTGAGGTTGCTAGGGTAATGTAATATAGGGAAGTTGTACGATGTGCCCTATTATGATGAGATGTACGAGGGTTGACTTCACCTATATGATTGTTATGAAAGGACTAATTCTCATACAATTCTTATTTGAGCTATAATGATGATATACAAGGGATTGACCCTTCTATCTAATTAAATTGAGAAGATTAATAAAGATTAAAGGCTTCTCTACAAATGGGGACTTAGCTTAGCACCGAGCGAACTTGACATTGAGAGGTGTTGACTTCCCTTAGAGGAATATTCACCATTTGTTCTTTATAGAGTGTTGACTTCCCTTAGAGAAATACTCACCTATGGATCTACATGAAGTGTTGACTTTCCTTCAGAAATATTCAGTCATGAATTCTCATGAGGTGAGGCCCGATTACCGAATGGTATATAGAGGGAATACCTATCTCTTAGTTATTGAACTATGTTGCCACCATAGGATACTAGCTAGTGGATCCACCTAGATAGTTATGTTCACGTTAGGTTCTACCTTGGCTGGTAGACCACCTTCCATCGGTGTAAGGTTTCATGACACCGGATTCCACATTCGATTATGTGGTCTATGTCGGTTAAGGCAAATGTTCCCTAAACTAAATGAATGAAAAAGATATAGGCTAATCAAAGTAACTTGAGAGGTTGGCTATAGCATAGGTAGGGGTATGGGACTCTACCTATGCCTTGCACTAGTTTGCCTTGATAGGAACTTTGAGAGGTCAATATTATGCATGTAAAGCGATGGTATGATGTAAATGGTTTGTATGTTGAGTAACATGCTTATGGATATAATGTTGTTGTCTTTGCTTAAAGAAGGATGTATCATGACATGAAGAGTATGTTGGTAAGTAAATTGCTAATTGTAGTCTTGGTAGGTTACTTGATTGAGTAGCAGATATGGTAATTTTACTTGATCATTGCACTTGTGACTTATTGAAGGTTATCATTAGTATGCTTTGCTTTGCTATGGTTTAATTGCATATGTAGTCTATTATGTTTTCATAAATGTCCCTTTCTAAATATATTTGATTGGTAATTGTATATGAGATTCCATACTTAGTACATGTGGAGTACTAATCCCTTTTCTTTCCCTTTTCCCAAACATTTTAGGTTCGGGTCGTTGAGCTTGATCCAAATTGCTAGGAAGGAAGACTTGGGTATTTTGCCATCCAAGTGGTAGGTCCTCACTCTCTCGAGGACGTGGCCGACATCTCTCTTTTATGATGTGTAGTTACTATGATTCTATGTTGACTCTATTATTCTCTTGAGACGATGTAGTAGACAGCCTATATGCGGCTTCTTTCATTTGATGTAGGGCTATGCCCAAGACTTATTGTAATCGATAGATGGTCTATGAGATGAGACGGTTTTATGACTATTATTTTCTAAATATATAAGTGTATGAAATAAAAGTAGAAGACTAAGTAATCTTCGTATATGAACAAGTCTATGTATACTTGATATATATAATGATGTGTATGTAGAGGTCTATGTAAACCTCCGAGTAGTTTTAGATAAAAAGTTTTAAATTCTTTCTGATTTTTAGTCGATGAATGCTATGACGAAGCTAAGAGGCTTGTCTTAGCCCTCCGAGAGGACGACGACGCCAGTTACATCTGGGGGGTAAACCCGGATGTGACAAACTTGGTATCAGAGCATGAGGTTGAATATCCTTGATGTTAACGTCTCTCTCTCAACCACGTTATTTAAGTTTGTATTCATAATTGTGAAGTGCGCCACACTTATGAATAGGAACTTATTTGATGATTAGGAATCATTCTCATTGTTGGAAATCCATATTGTGCCCCTAGAATGTACGTCGTATATGCTTTCGCCTGAACCTTGTGTTTTGGTTATAGAAGATGAATACTAGAAGAAACGCGGCTCGAAGACTTGAGGAAGAGATGGCTGTTGCGGGAATACCTCGTGATGAACCTGCTCCTCCTCTTGAAGAGGTTGCTATTGATGATCAGGTTCCTGCTGATCCTCCAACGATGATAGAAGCTCAGATGAGAGCTATTATTGCTCAAATGGATCAAGCCATGACTACTCAAGCTCAAGCCGCAACCGTCCAAGCCCAAGTTATGACTGCTCAAGCCAATAGGGATTTGGCACCTAGAGTCCATGAACAGACTATGGCCTCCAGACTTAGGGATTTCACTCGAATGAATCCTCCTGTCTTTTATGGGTCGAAGGTTGATGAAGGCCCTCAGGAATTTATTGATGAGGTTCACAAGATTTTGTCTGCTATGGGGCTGTCTTCTAGCGAGAATACCGAGTTGGCCTCATACCAACTCAAGGATGTCGCTCAGATATGCTATGCGCAATGGAAGGACAACAGGCCACTTGAAAGTGGGTTAGTGACGTGGGAGTTATTCAAAGGGGCCTTCATTGATCGGTTCTTCCCTAGAGAGATGAGGGAAACGAAAGTGGTGGAATTCATCAATCTCCACCAAGGAACGATGGGTGTTCATGAGTATTCTCTGAAATTTACTCAATTGGCCAAATATGCTCCGTCTTTAGTCTCCGATCATAGAGACGAAATGAGTCGATATGTGACAGGTATATCGGACGACTTACAAGAGGAGTGTCAATCGGCTATGCTACATGATAACATGAACATTGGTCGTCTCATGGTGCATGCAAGAAGGGTTGAGGAGGCTAGAGCAAAAAGGAAGGATAAGGATAAGGACTTAAGGAGGACAAGGTCTTCTGAGAGTGAAACTGCTAAAGATAGGTTGGGAATTCAAGACAGGCCTAGATTCAAGAAGCGGTTCTCAAACCACGTTCCATCCAAATTTCCCAAGACTAGGGATTCTAAAGCTCCTAGACCAAAAGTTGCCAAGGGAAAGGATGGGAACTCATCTAATGAGAAGCCTACATGTTCTAAGTGTGGGAAAGGTCAGTATGGAGAATGTTTGGTAGGAACGGGGATTTGCTTTGGTTACGGGAAAAATGGTCATCGAGTTTGAGATTGTCCTAATGCTAAAGGACAAGAAAAAGGTGGTCATCCAAGTGGTTCTAATAGTGTTCCCAAAAAGAACTGTTTTTATGCTCTTCGTACGAGAGATGACCAAGAGGCCTCTCCCGATGTGGTGACTGGTATGTTACAAATCTTTGCCATTGATGTGTATGCATTACTTGATCCGGGTGCTACTTTGTCTTTCGTTACTCCATTGGTAGCTAAGAAGTTTAGTACATTACCCGATGTTTTGCATGAACCTATTTTGGTGTCTACCCCGGTGGGTGAGTCAGTGGTAGCAAAAAGAGTCTATCGAAATTGTCCTATTTCAATACCTCATAGAGTTTCTCATATTGATCTAGTTGAGCTAGACATGTTTGATTTTGATGTCATATTAGGTATGGACTGGTTGCATGCTAGTTTCGCTTCCATCGATTGTAGGACCAAAATTGTGAGGTTTTGTTTCCCAAATGAACCCGTTATTGAGTGGAAGGGTGGAAATTCTCTTCCTAGAGGTCGTTTCATAACATGCCTAAAGGCGTGTAAAATGATCTCGAAGGGGTGTCTCTACCATATTGTGAGAGTCCAAGAAGTGGATTCCGAAGTTCCTCCTATAGAGTCAGTCCCCGTGGTGAGTGAATTTACGGAGGTCTTTCCTGATGACCTTCCTGGCATTCCTCCCGAACGGGAAATCGATTTCGGTATCGATTTGCTACCGGAAACAAATCCTATTTGTATTCCTCCTTATAGAATGGCTCCGGCCGAGTTAAAGGAATTGAAGGCACAACTTAAAGATTTGCTAGACAAGGGCTTTATAAGGCCTAGCATTTCTCCATGGGGTGCTTCGGTCTTGTTCGTGAAAAAGAAGGATGGGTCCTTGAGAATGTGTATTGACTACCGACAACTCAACAAGGATACTATCAAGAACAAGTATCCTCTTCCTCGGATTAATGATTTATTTGATCAACTCCAAGGAGCGAGTTACTTCTCAAAGATTGATTTGAGGTCAGGGTACCACCAGCTTAGGGTGAGAAATGAAGATATTCCAAAGACAGCTTTTCGGACTCGATATGGGCATTATGAGTTCGTGGTTATATCTTTTGGTCTCACAAATGCTCCGGCGGCGTTTATGGATCTGATGAACAGAGTGTTTCGAAATTTCCTTGATTCATTCGTTATTGTATTTATCGATGATATCTTGGTGTATTCGAAAAATGAGGTTGACCACAGGGATCATCTAAGGGTAGTATTACAAACCCTTAGAGAACATAAATTGTTCGCCAAGTATAGCAAGTGCGAGTTTTGGCTGAGGTCGGTGGCATTTATTGGGCACATTATCTCTAGTGAGGGAGTTGAGGTAGATCCAAGGAAGACAGATGCGGTAAGAAACTGGCCTAGACCCTTGACCCCAACTGATATTAGGAGTTTCTTGGGTCTAGCGGGTTATTATCGAAGGTTCGTAGAAGGCTTTTCATCCATTGCATCTCCTTTGACTTCATTGCCTCAAAAAGGTAAAAAAATTTGAATGGTCAGAGGCATGCGAGAGGAGTTTTCAATTATTGAAGGATAGGCTTACTTCCGCTCCGGTGTTAACTTTACCGGAAGGATCTAAAGGGTTCATTGTGTATTGTGATGCATCCCGCGTAGGTTTGGGGTGTGTGCTTATGCAAAATGGGAAGGTGATTGCCTATGCTTCGCGGCAACTTAAGGTGCATGAGAGAAATTATCCTACTCATGACCTTGAGTTAGCGGCCGTGGTGTTTGCTTTAAAAATATGGAGACACTACTTGTATGGTGTTCATGTGGATGTTTTCACTGATCATAAGAGCCTTCAATATGTGTTTACCCAAAAAGATTTGAATCTTCGACAAAGAAGGTGGTTAGAGTTGTTGAAAGATTATGATATGAGTGTGCTATATCATCCCGGCAAGGCAAATGTGGTGGCGGATGCTTTAAGCCGTATGAATATGGGTAGTGTGTCTCATATTGAAGAAGACAAGAAAGATCTAGTAAACGATGTTCATCGTTTGACTAGATTGGGAGTGCGATTGGTGAGTTCGCTAAATGGAGGTGCCACGGTTCATCATAACTCCGAGTCATCATTGGTGGTTGAGGTAAAGTCCAAACAACACCTCGATCAACTATTGATGGAATTAAAGGAATCGGTTCTTGGCAAGACGAACGAGTCATTTTCCTTAGGAGAAGACAGTGTATTGAGGTATCAAGGGAGGTTGTGTGTTCCTGATGTGGGTGGATTGAGGGATCGGATCCTTGATGAAGCCCATGGATCCCACTATTCCATCCATCCCGGTTCTACAAAGATGTATCATGACCTTCGAGAAATATATTGGTAGGAAGGTTTGAAGAAGGATATAGCGGAATTTGTTGCTAAATGTCTGAATTGTCAATAAGTGAAGGCGGAACATCAAAAGACGGGTGGCTTACTACAGGAGATCCAAATTCCTACTTGGAAGTGGGAAGACATTAATATGGATTTCGTAGTAGGGTTGCCTCGGACTCAAAAGTCATTTGATTCTATATGGGTGATTTTTGATAGATTGACTAAGTCCGCTCACTTTATCCCCGTCAAATCTACGTATTCGGCGGAAGATTATGCGAAGATTTTCATAGATGAGATTGTGTGTCGTCATGGTATTCCGTTATCCATTATTTCAGATAGAGGTGCACAATTCACATCTAGATTTTGGAAGTCGTTTCAAAAAGGTTTGGGTACTAAAGTGAAATTAAGTACCGCCTTCATTCCTCAAACGGATGGTCAAGCGGAACGCACGATTCAAACTCTTGAGGATATGCTTAGAGCTTGCATCATTGATTTTAAAGGGAGTTGAGAAAAGCATTTGCCGTTAGTGGAGTTTGCATATAATAATAGTTTCCATTCGTCCATCTCCATGGCTCCCTATGAAGCCTTGTATGGAAGGTGGTGTAGGTCTCCTATAGGATGGTTTGAAGTAGGTGAGTCATCGATATTCGGTCCCGACTTGATTTACAAGACATTGGAGAATGTACATATCATAAGAAATAGGTTGCAAACAGCCTATAGTCAACAAAAGTCCTATGCCGATAATAGAAGAAGGGACTTGGAGTTTGAAGAGGGTGATAAGGTGTATTTAAAAATCTCACCTATGAAGGGAGTAGTAAGATTTGGCAAGAAAGGGAAGTTGAGCCCTCGATATGTAGGCCCTTATGAGATTTTGGAAAGGGTTGGTAAAGTTGCCTATCGTTTAAGATTACCTGATGAGCTAGCTTTGGTTCATCCGGTTTTCCATGTTTCCATGTTAAAGAAGTGTGTCGGGAATCCCGAGTCAATTCTTCCTGTTGAAGGCCTCGGAGTCAAGGATAACCTCTCTTATGAGGAGGTTCCGGTTCAAATCCTTGATAGGCAAGTGAAAAAGTTGAGGAACAAAGAGGTAGCTTCCGTAAAGGTGTTATGGAGGAACCACCTAGTAGAGGGTGCAACATGGGAGGCGGAGGCCGACATGAAAACCCGTTATCCTCATCTTTTTGATGTTTAAGGTTAGTATCTCTCTCTAATGATATAAATGCGTTAGATATTGTGAATCTCTGTTGTTTTGTGAAACTTAGCATAACTCCTAGTTTTGGAGACTTCTAAAAATAGAGTCACTCTAAGGTGACCTTAGACAAATTGGAAGTTGTCTTTTCCATGCATATTTGAGTCAAGTTTTGTGATTTAGGTATGGTTAATCCTTGCTGATATTGTATTGAGCATATTGATAAAATGAACTTTGTACTATTTGAATTGAGTGATAAATGATTGAGCTCATGCCTTTATGAAAAGGAGAAAAACCTCATGAGGAAATGTTGAGATCATGTATGGTAAATTGATGTTTTGAAGTAATTTTATGAAATAATGTAGTTCATGCTACGGAATATTGTGAATTGGTTGAGCTGCTAGTCTTGAGTTTACTCCCTCTTTTTAAGAGTGTTTGGTGTCATTCGGGGACGAATGTTCCTAAGCGGGGGATAATGTAACATTTTGAAATATCGAGGTCATGTGATAAGACTTAAATGAACTCCTTAGGATCTAAACCAGTGTTCCTAGCCAATTAGGCAAATTTAGAGTCACTGTGGTGTTGGAACCAAAACTCTTAAACGTCCGACAAATTGGTTCATAAGAGGGCTAGAGTGTCCTTTTGATTTAACCTAGTTAAAGAGTCGGAATTTGGTAGACGGTTGTAACTATAGGTGTAAAATATTGTGTGGGATGGTATCATGTTGGAAAAGTCAGGGGACGACTCCCCAAGGACCAAACAAGGACCCTCAAGGAGGACCCTTAAAGCAGCAGGGCATGACGGACCCCATGACGGGGCATCACAGGCGCGACGGGGCGTCGAGGCCTCCGTCGTACCAGCCTTAGCGCTTGGACTTTTCCTCCGCCTGCACAAGTCTCTGACCAGCGTGACGAATGTGTAGGACGGAGGGAAGCCAGTTCGTCACGGCCACGACGGTTTGTCGTCGTGGAACCGTCGTGTGCTTGGGGAGAAAGCCTCCACCTGCACAAGTCTCTGACCAACGTGACGGATGTGCAGGACGGAGGGATGTCAGTCCGTCACGCCCACGACGGACCGTCGTCGGGGATCCGTCGTGGAAGGTCTGTGGCAGTTTTGGAAAAGTTATTTTTTAGTTAGTTAATTAATTAAGTGTCTTAGGGGTAATTAGGGGTTCAAGAGAGACTAATTAAGTGACTTAAGACCCTACTATAAATACCCCAAACCTCATTAGCCTAATCATTCTCTCAAAAACAAAACTCTCTTCCTTCTCTCTACTTTCTCTCTCTATTGGAAGACTCCATTGGAGATCAACTTGGGGAGATCATTGGGGGCTGGATTAGCACGAAATTCACCATCAAAACGTCATCAAACCTTCAGGTATGGGATCTAATTCACCTTTGAGATTCTTTCCTCAAAGGGTTCCTTCAAAGCTTTTTCCAAAAAGTTGAGTTTCTTATGGGTTTCATCCAAATCCAAATTTGATCATGTGAATTGAGTTAATTAGGTATTCCTTGGGTCAGAATGAATAGATTATCATGAATTGTATCTTGACTATGGCGAATTGGTGTAGTTTGATCTAGATTGTGGGTGATGTCCCCTAACCCTTAACCCTAAATGTTGAATTGATATGGATTAGGTTGAGTTTGATAGAATTGATCTCATAATTAGTTAAATGGTCTTTAATGATTGTTACTGCATTTATTATGGATCTATTATGATGAATTGAAGTTCTTCACACCTATGTTCTTGAATATTGAATCTAAGTTAAGAAGATACACTTGAGATCATGTTACTAAGCTTTGATGTAGTATTGCTTCATAGTATAGTGCTTCTCCTTGATTAGTTCTTGTGATTTATCATTGAATTACATTGATGTGATGATCTAAGATTGGTTGATCTATGGGTTGATGGTAAGGCCCTTTATTGATGGACTAGGGAGGAGTATTGGTAAGTCTTGATGATCCTAGCCTTTACTTCAAATTATGGTGAATTGTCATCAAGTGATAATGTTATGTTGAAGTATGCTTTGATTGATGTGATAAGTTGATATGATACATGAACTTATATGCTTAGGTTGGTTGTGAGGTTGCTAGGGTAATGTAATATAGGGAAGTTGTACGATGTGCCCTATTATGATGAGATGTACGAGGGTTGACTTCACCTATATGGATTGTTATGAAAGGACTAATTCTCATACAATTCTTATTTGAGCTATAATGATGATATACAAGGGATTGACCCTTCTATCTAATTAAATTGAGAAGATTAATAAAGATTAAAGGCTTCTCTACAAATGGGGACTTAGCTTAGCACCGAGCGAACTTGACATTGAGAGGTGTTGACTTCCCTTAGAGGAATATTCACCATTTGTTCTTTATAGAGTGTTGACTTCCCTTAGAGGAATACTCACCTATGGATCTACATGAAGTGTTGACTTTCCTTGAGAAATATTCACTCATGAATTCTCATGAGGTGAGGCCCCATTACCGAATGGTATATAGAGGGAATACCTATCTCTTAGTTCTTGAACTATGTTGCCACCATAGGATACTAGCTAGTGGATCCACCTAGATAGCTATGTTCACGTTAGGTTCTACATTGGCCGGTAGACCACCTTCCATCGGTGTAAGGTTTCATGACACCGGATTCCACATTCGATTATGTGGTCTATGTCGGTTAAGGCAAATGTTCCCTAAACTAAATGAATGAATAAGATATAGGCTAGTCAAAGTAACTTGAAAGGTTGGCTATAACTTAGGTAGGGGTATGGGACTCTACCTACGCCTTGCACTAGTTTGCCTTGATAGGAACTTTGAGAGGTCAATATTATGCATGTAAAGCGATGGTATGATGTAAATGGTTTGTATGTTGCGTAACATGCTTATGGATATAATGTTGTTGTCTTTGCTTAAAGAAGGATGTATCATGACATGAAGAGTATGTTGGTAAGTAAATTGCTAATTGTAGTCTTGGTAGGTTACTTGATTGAGTAGGAGATATGGTAATTTTACTTGATCATTGCACTTGTGACTTATTGAAGGTTATCATTAGTATGCTTTGCTTTGCTATGGTTTAATTGCATATGTAGTCTATTATGTTTTCATAAATGTCCCTTTCTAAATATATTTGATTGGTAATTGTATATGAGATTCCATACTTAGTACATGTGGAGTACTAATCCCTTTTCTTTCCCTTTTCCCAAACATTTTAGGTTCGGGTCGTTGAGCTTGATCCAAACTGCTAGGAAGGAAGACTTGGGTATTTTGCCATCCAAGTGGTAGGTCCTCACTCTCTCGAGGACGTGGCCGACATCTCTCTTTTATGATGTGTAGTTACTATGATTCTATGTTGACTCTATTATTCTCTTGAGACGATGTAGTAGACAGCCTATATGCGGCTTCTTTCATTTGATGTAGGGCTATGCCCAAGACTTATTGTAATCGATAGATGGTTTATGAGATGAGACGGTTTTATGACTATTATTTTCTAAATATATAAGTGTATGAAATAAAAGTAGAAGACTAAGTAATCTTCGTATATGAACAAGTCTATGTATACTTGATATATATAATGATGTGTATGTAGAGGTCTATGTAAACCTCCGAGTAGTTTTAGATAAAAAGTTTTAAATTCTTTCTGATTTTTAGTCGATGAATGCTATGACGAAGCTAAGAGGCTTGTCTTAGTTCTCCGAGAGGACGACGACGCCGGTTACGTCTGGGGGGTAAACCCGGATGTGACAAGGGTTAGGGTACATGTTAGGGATAGGGTTAGGGTTAGGGTTTAGGTTTTTTTTTAGGTTTTTTGTTTTGGGCTTTAGGATTTTTTGTTTAAATTCTATGATTTAGTATTTAATGATCGGGTTTTGGTATTTTAGGATTGGGGTTTAGGGTTAATGGTTTAGTGTTAGGGTTAGGGTTAGTTTTAGGTGTTGGGTTAGGGTTAGGGTTTGCGTTAGGGTATGGGTTAGGGTTAGGGTTTAGTTTTTTTTTCAGGTTTTAGGGTTTGTGGTTTAGGATTTCAGGTTGAAAATCTATTGTCTAGTGTTTAATGTCTGGGATTTCGTATTTTGGACTTAGATTTTTTTCTTGGACTTAGGTTTTAGAGTTTAAGGTTTAGGATTAGGGTCAGGGTTAGGTTTAGGGTTTATTTTTTTTTTTTTGTTTTATGGCTCAGGGTTTAGAATTTGAGGTTTAAAATTTATGGTTTAGTATTTAATGTTTGGGTTTTGGTATTTTGGGATTAGGCTTTAGGGTTAGGGTTAGAGTTAAGGTTAGGGTTAGGGTTAGGGTTTTTGGTTTTTTAGGTTTTTGGGTTTAGAATTTAGGATTTGAGGTTTAATATCAATGGTTTAATGTTTAATGTTTGGGTTTTGGTATTTTGGGCTTGGGGTTTAGGGTTTATGGTAGGGTTAGGGTTAGCGTTAATGTTAGGGTTAGGGTTAGGGTTTTGGTTGTTTTTTAGGTTTTATGGTTTGGGGATAAGGATTTGAGTTGTAATATCTATGATTTAGTGTTTAATGTTAGGTTTTTGGTATTTTTGGCTTTGGGTTTAGAGTTTAGGGTTTTAGTTTTTTTTTAGGTTTTAGGTTTGTGGTTTAGGATTTGATGTTCAAAATATATGGTTTAGTGTTTAATATTTGGGTTTTCATATTTTGGACTTATTTTTTTTTAGGGTTTAGGGTTTAGTGTTAGGGTTAAGATTTGGGTTAGGGTGTAGGTTCTTTTAGGTTTTATGGTTCAGGGTTTAGCATTTAAGGTTTAAAATTTATGGTTTCGTATTTAATATTTTGGATTTGGTAATTTGGGCTTAGGGTTTTGGGTTTATGGTTTAGGGTTAGTATTAGGGGTAGGGTTTGGGTTTGGGGTAGGGTTAGGGTTTTCTTAGGTTTTAGGGTTTGTCGCTTAGGATTTGAGATTTAAAATCTATGGTTTAGTGTTTAATGTTTGTGTTCTCGTATTTTGGACTTAGGGTTTATTTGGACTTAGGGTTTAGGGTTTAGGGTTAGGCTGTAGTTTTTTTTAATGTTTTATGGTTCTTGGTTTAACATTTGAGCTTTAAAATCTATGGTTTATTATTTAATGTTTGGGTTTTGGTATTTCGGGCTTAGGGTTTCGGGTTTTGGATTTAGGGTTAGGGTTAGGGTTAAGGTTAGGGTTATTTTTTTTTTTAATGTTTTAGGTTTTAGGGTTTTGGATTTGAGGTGTAATATCAATGGTTTAGCTTTTAATGTTTTTTTTTTGGTATTTTGGGCTTGGTGTTTAGAATTTATGGTAGGGTTAGGGGTAGAATTAATGTTAGGGTTAGGGTTAGGGTTTAGGTTGTGTTTTTGGTTGTACAGTTTTGGGTTTACGATTTGAGTTGTAATATCTATTGATTAGTGTTTAATGTTAGGGTTTGGTACTTTTGGATTTGGGTTTAGGGTTAGGGTTAAAGATAAGGTTAGGGTTAGGGTTAGGATTCATGTTAGGGATAGGTTAGGGTTAGGGTTTAGGTTTTTCTAGGTTTTAGGTTTTGGGGTTTAGAACTTTTGGTTTAACATCTTTAGTTTAGTGTTTAAGTTTTGGGTTTTTGTATTTTGAGCTTGGGTTTTCAAGTTAATGGATTAGGGTTAGTATTAGGATTAAGGTTAGGGTTAGGGTTTTGGTAATGGTTATGTTTAGGGTTAGCGTTTAGTTTTTTTTTTTTTGGTTTTTGGGTTTTCGGTTTAGGATTTGAAGTTTGAAATCTATGATTTAGTGCTTAATGTTTGGGTTTTATATTTTGGACTTAGGGTTTTTTGAACTTAGGGTTTAGGGTTTAGGGTTTAGGGTTAGGGTTAGTCTAGGATTAAGGTTACTGTTTTTTTTTTTTATGTTTTATGGTTCAGGGTTTAGGATTTGAGGTTGAGAATCTATGGTTTAGTATTTAATGTTTGGGTTTTGGTATTTTGGGCTTAGGGTTTTGTGTTTATGGTTTAGGGTTTGGGTTAGGGTTAGGGTTAAGGTTAGGGTTAGGGTTAGGGTTAAGGTTAGGGTTACGACTTTTTTTTAGATTTTTGGGTTTAAGGTTTAGGATTTGAGGATTAATATCAATGGTTTAGTGTTTAATGTTTGGGTTTTGGTATTTTGGGCTTGGGGTTTATGGTTTATGGTAGGGTTAGGGTTAGGGTTAATATTGGGGTTAGGGTTTAGTTTTTTTTTTAGGTTTTAGAGTTTGGGGTTATGAATTTGAGTGGTAATATCTATGGTTTACTGTTTAATGTTAGGGTTTTGGTATTTTGTACTTTGGATGTAGTGTTTAGGGTTTAGGGTTAAGGTTAAGGATTTGGTTAGGGTTAGGGTACATGTTAGGGATAGGGTTAGGGTTAGGGTTTAGTTTTTTTTTTAGGTTTTTTGTTTTGGGCTTTAGGATTTTTTGTTTAAATTCTATGATTTAGTATTTAATGATCGGGTTTTGGTATTTTAGGATTGTGGTTTAGGGTTAATGGTTTAGTGTTAGGGTTAGGGTTAGTTTTAGGGTTTGGGTTTGGGTTAGGGTTAGGGTTAGGGTTTGGGTTAGGGTTAAGGTTTAGGTTTTTTTCAGGTTTTAGGGTTTGTGGTTTAGGATTTCAGGTTGAAAATCAATTGTCTAGTGTTTAATGTCTAGGATTTCGTATTTTGGACTTAGAGTTCTTTCTTGGACTTAGGTTTTAGAGTTTAAGGTTTAGGATTAGGGTTAGGGTTTAGTTTTTTTTTTTGGTTTTATGGCTCAGGGTTTAGAATTTGAGGTTTAAAATCTATGGTTTAGTATTTAAGTTTGGGTTTTGGTATTTTGGGATTAGGGTTTAGGGTTAGGGTTAGAGTTAATGTTAGGGGTAGGGTTTTGGGTTTTTTAGGGTTTTGGGTTTAGAGTTTAGGATTTGAGGTTTAATATCAATGGTTTAATGTTTAATGTTTGGGTTTTGGTATTTTGGGCTTGGGGTTTATGGTTTATGGTAGTATTAGGGTTAGGGTTCATTTAGGGTTAGAGTTAGAGTTTAGGTTGTTTTTTAGGTTTTATGGTTTGCAGTTAAGGATTTGAGTTGTAATATCTGTGGTTTAGTGTTTAATGTTAGGGTTTGGGTATTTTGGGCTTTGGGTTTAGGGTTTAGGATTTAGGGTTAGGGTTAAGGACATGGTTAGGGCTAGGGTTAGGGTTTAGTTTTTTTAGGTTTTAGGTTTGTGGTTTAGGATTTGAGGTTCAAAATCTATGAATTAGTGTTTAATATTTGGGTTTTCATATTTTGGACTTAGGTTTTTTTTAGGGTATAGGGTTTAGTGTTAGGGTTAAGATTAGGGTTAGGGTGTAGGTTTTTTTAGGTTTTATGGTTCAGAGTTTAGCATTTAACGTTTAAAATTAATGGTTTAGTATTTAATATTTTGGTTTTGGTATTTTGGGCTTAGGGTTTTGGGTTTATGGTTTAGGGTTAGGATTAGGGGTAGGGTTTGGGTTTGGGTTAGGGTTAGGGTTTTCTTAGGTTTTAGGGTTTGTGGCTTAGGATTTGAGATTTAAAATATATGGTTTAGTGTTTAATTTTTGGGTTCTCGTATTTTGGACTTAGGGTTTTATTTGGACTTTGGATTTAGGGTTTAGGATTAGGGTGTAGTTTTTTTTGAATGTTTTATGGTTCTTGGTTTAACATTTGAGGTTTAAAATCTATTGTTTAGTATTTAATGTTTGGGTTTTTGTATTTTGTGGTTAGGGTTTTGGGTTTAGGGTTTAGGGTCAGGGTTAGGGTTAAGGTTTTTTTTTTTTTTTTTTAAGATTTTAGGGTTTAGGGTTTTGGATTTGAGGTTTAATATCAATGGTTTAGTTTTTTATGTTTTTTTTGGTATTTTGGGCTTGGTGTTTAGAATTTATGGTAGGGGTAGGGGTAGGATTAATGTTAGGGTTAGGGTTAGGGTTTAGGTTGTGTTTTTGGTTGTACGGTTTTGGGTTAACGATTTGAGTTGTAATATCTATTGATTAGTGTTTAATGTTAGGGTTTTTGTACTTTCGGCTTTGGGTTTAGGGTTAGGGTTACAGATAATGTTAGGGTTAGGATTCGTGTTAGGTTTTAGGTTTTTTTAGGTTTTAGGTTTTGGGGTTTAGAACTTTTGGTTTAAAATCTATGGTTTAGTGTTTAATTTTTAGGTTTTGGTATTTTGAGCTTGGGTTTTCAAGTTAATGGATTAGGGTTACTATTAGGATTAAGGTTAGGGTTAGGGTTTTGGTAATGGTTATGTTTAGGGTTAGCGTTTAGTTTTTTTTGGTTTTCGGGTTTGCGGTTTAGGATTTAAAGTTTGAAATCTATGGTTTAGTGTTTAATGTTTGGGTTTTATATTTTGGACTTAGGGTTTTTTGAACTTAGGGTTTAGGGTTAGGGTTAGTCTAGGATTAAGGTTAGTGTGGTTTTTTTTAGGTTTTATGGTTCAGGATTTAGGATTTGAAGTTGAGAATCTATGGTTTGGTATTTAATGTTTGGGTTTTGGTATTTTGGGCTTAGGGTTTTGTGTTTATGGTTTAGGGTTAGGGTTAGGGTTAGGGTTAAGGTTAGGGTTAGGGTTAGGGGTAAGGCTAGGGTTATGACTTTTTTTTAGGTTTTTGGGTTTAGGGTTTAGGATTTGAGGCTTAATATCAATGGTTTAGTGTTTAATGTTTGGGTTTGGGTATTTTGGGCTTGGGGTTTATGGTTTATGGTAGGGTTAGGGTTAGGGTTTAGTTTTTTTTTAGGTTTTAGAGTTTGGGGTTATGAATTTGAGTGGTAATATCTATGGTTTACTATTTAATGTTAGGGTTTTGGTAGTTTGTACTTTGGATTTAGGGTTTAGGGTTTAGGGTTAAGGTTGAGGATTTGGTTAGGGTTAGGGTACATGTTAGGGATAGGGTTAGGGTTAGGGTTTAGGTTTTTTTTAGGTTTTTTGTTTTGGGCTTTAGGATTTTTTGTTTAAATTCTATGATTTTGTATTTAATGATCGGGTTTTGGTATTTTAGGATTGGGGTTTAGGTTTAATGGTTTAGTGTTAGGGTTAGGGTTAGTTTTAGGTTTTGGGTTAGGGTTAGGGTTAGGGTTAGGGTTTGGGTTAGGGTTAGGGTTTAGGTTTTTTTCAGGTTTTAGGGTTTGTGGTTTAGGATTTCAGGTTGAAAATCTATTGTCTAGTGTTTAATGTCTGGGATTTCGTATTTTGGACTTAGAGTTCTTTCTTGGACTTAGGTTTTAGAGTTTAAGGTTTAGGATTAGGGTTAGGGTTAGGGTTAGGGTTTAGTGTTTTTTTTTGGTTTTATGGCTCAGGGTTTAGAATTTGAGGTTTAAAATCTATGGTTTAGTATTTAATATTTAGGTTTTGGTATTTTGGGATTAGGGTTTAGGGTTAGGGTTAGAGTTAAGGTTAGGGGTAGGGTTTTGGGTTTTTTAGGGTTTTGGGTTTAGAGTTTAGGATTTGAGGTTTAATATCATAGGTTTAATGTTTAATGTTTGGGTTTTGGTATTTTGGGCTTGGGGTTTAGGGTTTAAGGTAGTATTAGGGTTAGGGTTCATTTTAGGGTTAGAGTTAGAGTTTAGGTTGTTTTTTAGGTTTTATGGTTTGGGGTTAAGGATTTGAGTTGTAATATCTATGGTTTAGTTAGGGTTTTGGTATTTTGGGCTTTGGGTTTAGGGTTTAGGGTTTAGGGTTTAAGGTTAGGGTTAAGGACATGGTTAGGTCTAGGGTATGGGTTTAGTTTTTTTTAGGTTTTAGGTTTGTGGTTTAGGATTTGTGGTTCAAAATCTATGGTTTAGTGTTTAATATTTGGGTTTTCATATTTTGGACTTAGGTTTTTTTTTAGGGTTTAGGGTTTAGTCTTAGGGTTAAGATTAGGGTTAGGGTGTAGGTTTTTTTAGGTTTTATGGTTCAGGGTTTAGCATTTAAGGTTTAAAATTAATGGTTTAGTATTTAATATTTTGGGCTTAGGGTTTTGGGTTTATGGTTTAGGGTTAGGATTAGGGGTAGGGGTAGGGTTTGGCTTAGGGTTAGTGTTTTCTTAGGTTTTAGGGTTTGTGGCTTAGGATTTGAGATTTAAAATCTATGGTTTAGTGTTTAATGTTTGGGTTCTCGTATTTTGGACTTAGGGTTTTATTTGGACTTAGGGTTTAGGATTTTGGATTAGGGTGTAGTTTTTTTAAAATGTTTTATGGTTCTTGGTTTAACATTTGAGGTTTAAAATCTATGGTTTAGTATTTAATGTTTGGGTTTTGGTATTTTGGGCTTAGGGTTTAGGGTAAGGGTTAGGGTTAAGGTTTTTTTTTTAAGGGTTTAGGGTTTTTGATTTGAGGTTTAATATCAATGGTTTAGTTTTTAATGTTTTTTTGGTATTTTGGGCTTGGTGTTTAGAATTTTTGGTAGGGTTAGGGGTAGTATTAATGTTAGGGTTAGGGTTAGGGTTTAGGTTGTGTTTTTGGTTGTAAGATTTTGGGTTAGCGATTTGAGTTGTAATATCTATTTATTAGTGTTTAATGTTAGAGTTTTGGTACTTTCGGCTTTTGGTTTAGGGTTAGGGTTAAAGATAAGGTTAGGGTTAGGATTCGTGTTAGGGATAGGATAGGGTTAGGGTTTAGGTTTTTATAGGTTTTAGGTTTTGGGGTTTAGAAATTTTGGTTTAAAATCTATGGTTTAGTGTTTAATTTTTGGGTTTTGGTATTTTGAGCTTGGGTTTTCAAGTTAATGGATTAGGGTTAGTATTAAGATTAAGATTAGGGTTAGGGTTTTGGTAATGGTTATGTTTAGGGTTAGCGTTTAGTTTTTTTTTTGGTTTTCGGGTTTGCGGTTTAGGATTTGAAGTTTGAAATCTATGGTTTAGTGTTTAATGTTTGGGTTTTATATTTTGGACTTAGGGTTTTTTGAACTTAGGATTTAGGGTTTAGTGTTTAGGGTTAGGGTTAGTCTAGGATTAAGGTTAGTGTGATTTTTTTTAGGTTTTATGGTTCAGGGTTTAGGATTTGAGGTTGAGAATCTATGGTTTAGTATTTAATGTTTGGGTTTTGGTATTTTGGGCTTAGGGTTTTGTGTTTATGGTTTATGGTTAGGGTTAGGGTTAAGGTTAAGGTTAGGGTTAGGGTTAGGGTTAAGGTTAGGGTTATGACTTTTTTTTCGTTTTTTGGGTTTAGGGTTTAGGATTTGAGGCTTAATATCAATGGTTTAGTGTTTAATGTTTGGGTTTTGGTATTTTGGGCTTGGGGTTTATGGTTTATAGTAGGTTTAGGTTTAGGGTTAATATTAGGGTTAGGGTTTAGTTTTTTTTAGGGTTTAGAGTTTGGGGTTATGAATTTGAGTGGTAATATCTATGGTTTACTATTTACTGTTAGGGTTTTGGTATTTTGTACTTTGGATTTAGGATTTAGGGTTTAGGGTTAAGGTTAAGGATTTGGTTAGGGTTAGGGTACATGTTAGGGATAGGGTTAGGGTTAGGGTTTAGGGTTTTTTTTAGTTTTTTTTTTGGGCTTTAGGATTTTTTGTCTAAATTCTATGCTTTAGTATTTAATGATAGGGTTTTGGTAATTTAGGATTGGGGTATAGGGTTAATGGTTTAGTGTTAAGGATTTAGGGTTAGGGTTAGGGTTAAGGTTAGGGTAATTTTTTTTTTTTTAAGGTTTTAGGGTTTAGGGTTTTGGATTTGAGGTTTAATATCAATGGTTTAGATTTTAATGTTTTTTTTGGTATTTTGGGCTTGGTGTTTAGAATTTATGGTAGGGTTAGGGGTAGGATTAATGTTAGGGTTAGGGTTAGGGTTTAGGTTGTGTTTTGGGTTGTACGGTTTTGGGTTAACGATTTGAGTTGTAATATCTATTGATTAGTGTTTAATGTTAAGGTTTTGGTACTTTTGGATTTGGGTTTAGGGTTAGGGTTAAAGATAATGTTAGGGTTAGGATTCGTGTTAGGGATAGGTTAGGGTTAGGGTTTAGGTTTTTTAGGTTTTAGGTTTTGGGGTTTAGAACTTTTGGTTTAAAATCTATGGTTTAGTGTTTAATTTTTGGGTTTTGGTATTTTGAACTTGGGTTTTCAAGTTAATGGATTAGGGTTAGTATTAGGATTAAGGTTAGGGTTAGGGTTTTGGTAATGGTAATGTTTAGGGTTAGCGTTTAGTTTTTTTATTGGTTTTCGGGTTTGCGGTTTAGGATTTGAAGTTTTAAATATATGGTTTAGTGTTTAATGTTTGGGTTTTATATTTTGGAGTTAGGGTTTTTTGAACTTAGGGTTTAGGGTTAGGGTTAGTCTAGGATTAAGGTTAGTGTGGTTTTTTTTAGGTTTTATGGTTCAGGGTTAAGGATTTGAGGTTGAGAATCTATGGTTTAGTATTTAATGTTTGGGTTTTGGTATTTTGGGCTTAGAGTTTTGTGTTTATGGTTTATGGTTAGGGTTAGGGTTAAGGTTAAGGTTAGGGTTAGGGTTAGGGTTAAGGTTAGGGTTATGACTTTTTTCTAGGTTTTTGGGTTTAGAGTTTAGGATTTGAGGCTTAATATCAATGGTTTAGTGTTTAATGTTTGGATTTTGGTATTTTGGGCTTGGGGTTTATGGTTTATGGTAGGTTTAGGGTTAGGGTTAATATTAGGGTTAGGGTTTAGTTTTTTTTTAGGTTTTAGAGTTTGGGGTTATGAATTTAAGTGGTAATATCTATGGTTTACTGTTTACTGTTAGGGTTTTGGTATTTTGTACTTTGGATTTAGGGTTTAGGGTTAAGGGTTAAGGTTAAGTATTTGGTTAGGGTTAGGGTACATGTTAGGGATAGGGTTAGGGTTAGGGTTAGGGTTTAGGGTTTTTTTAGGTTTTTTTTTGGGCTTTAGGATTTTTTGTCTAAATTCTATGCTTTAGTATTTAATGATCAGGTTTTGGTATTTTAGGATTGGGGTTTAGGGTTAATGGTTTAGTGTTAGGGTTAGGGTTAGTTTTAGTGTTTGGGTTTGGGTTAGGGTTAGGGTTAGGGTTAGGGTTTAGTTTTTTTTTTAGATTTTAGGGTTTATGGTTTAGGATTTTAGGTTTAAAATCTACTGTCTAGTGTTTAATGTCTGGGATTTCGTATTTTGGACTTAGGTTTTAGAGTTTAAGGTCTAGGATTAGGGTAAAGGTTAGGGTTAGGGTTTACTTTTTTTTTGGTTTTATGGCTCAGAGTTTAGAATTTGAGGTTTAAAATCTATGGTTTAGTATTTAATGTTTGGGTTTTGGTATTTTGGGATTATGGTTTAGGGTTAGGGTTAGAGTTAAGGTTTGGGTTAGGGTTAGGGTTAGGGTTTTGTGTGTTTTAGGTTTTTGGGTTTCGAGTTTAGGATTTGAGGTTTAATATCAATGGTTTAATGTTTAATGTTTGGGTTTTGGTATTTGGGCGTGGGGTTTAGGGTTTATGGTAGTATTAGGGTTAGTGTTCATTTTAGGGTTAGAGTTACAGTTATGGTTGTTTTTTAGGTTTATGGCTTGGGGTTAAGGATTTGAGTTGTAATATCTATGGTTTAGTGTTTAATGTTAGGGTTTTGGTATTTTGGGCTTTGGGTTTAGGGTTTAGGGTTTAGGGTTAGGGTTAAGGACAGGGCTAGGGCTAGGGTTAGGGTTTAGTTTTTTTTAGGTTTTAGGTTTGTGGTTTAGGATTTGAGGTTCAAAATCTATGGTTTAGTGTTTAATATTTGGGTTTTCATATTTTGGACTTAGGTTTTTCTTAGGGTTTAGGGTTTAGTGTTAGGGTTAAGATTAGGGTTAGGGTGTAGGTTTTATTAGGTTTTATGGTTCAGGGTTTAGCATTTAAGGTTTAAAATTTATGGTTTAGTATTTAATATTTTGGTTTTGGTATTTTGGGCTTAGGGTTTTGGGTTTAGGGTTTAGGGTTGGGATTAGGGTAGGGTTTGGGTTTGGGTTAGGGTTAGGGTTTTCTTAAGTTTTAGGGTTTGTGGCTTAGGATTTAAGATTTAAAATCTATGGTTTAGAGTTTGATGTTTGGGTTCTCGTATTTTGGACTTAGGGTTTTATTTGGAATTAGGGTTTAGGGTTTAGGGTTAGCGTGTAGTTTTTTTTTTTAATGTTTTATGGTTCTTGGTTTAACATTTGAGGTTTAAAATCTATGGTTTAGTATTTAATGTTTGGGTTTTGGTATTTTGGGCTTAGGGTTTTGGGTTTACGATTTAGGGTTAGGGTTAGGGTTAAGGTTAGGGTAAGGGTTTTGGTTTTTTTAAATCTTTTAGGGTTTAGGGGTTTGGATTTGAGGTTTAATATCAATGGTTTAGTTTTTAATCTTTTTTTTGTATTTTGGGCTTGGTGTTTAGAATTTATGGTAGGGTTAGGGGTAGGATTAATGTTAGGGTTAGGGTTAGAGTTTAGGTTGTCTTTTTGGTTGTACGGTTTTGGGTTAACCATTTGAGTTGTAATATCTATTGGTTAGTGTTTAATGTTAGGGTTTTGGTACTTTCGGCTTTGATTTTAGGGTTAGGGTTAAAGATAAGGTTAGGTTTAGGATTCGTGTTAGGGATAGGTTAGGGTTAGGGTTAGGGTTTTTTTAGGTTTTAGGTTTTAGGGTTTAGAACTTTTTGTTTAAAATCTATGGTTTAGTGTTTAATTTTTGGGTTTTGGTATTTTTAGCTTGGGTTTTTAAGTTAATGGATTAGGGTTAGTATTAGGATTAAGGTTAGGGTTAGGGTTTTGGTAATGGTTATGTTCAGGGTTAGCATTTATTTTTTTTTTTTGGTTTTTGGGTTTGCGGTTTAGGATTTGAAGTTTGAAATATATGGTTTAGTGTTTAATGTTTGGGTTTTATATTTTGGACTTAGGGTTTTTTGAACTTAGGGTTTAGGGTTTACGGTTTAGGGTTAGGGTTAGTCTAGGATTAAGGTTAGTTTTTTTTTTTTAGGTTTTATGGTTCAGGGTTTAGGATTTGAGGTTGAGAATCTATGGTTTAGTATTTAATGTTTGGATTTTGGTATTTTGGGCTTACGGTTCTGTGTTTATGGTTTATGGTTATGGTTATCGTTAGGGTTAGGGTTAGCCTTAAGGTTAGGGTTATGACTTTTTTTTAGGTTTTTGGGTTTAGGGTTTAGGATTTGAGTCTTAATATCAATGGTTTAGTGTTTAATGTTTGGTTTTTGGTATTTTGGGCTTGGGGTTTATGGTTTATGGTAGGGTTAGGGTTAGGGTTAATATTAGGGTTAGGGTTTAGTTTGTTTTTAGGTTTTAGAGTTTGGGGTTATGAATTTAAGTGGTTTTATCTATGGTTTACTGTTTAATGTTAGGGTTTTGGTATTTTGTACTTTGGATTTAGGGTTTCGGGTTTAGGGTTAAGGTTAAGGATTTAGTTAGGGTTAGGGTACATGTTAGGCATAGGGTTAGGGTTAGGGTTAGGGTTTAGGTTTTTTTTTAGGTTTTTTGTTTTGGGCTTTAGGATTTTTTGTTTAAATTCTATGCTTTAGTATTTAATGATCGGGTTTTTGTATTTTAGGATTGGGGTTTAGGGTTAATGGTTTATTGTTGGGGTTAGGGTTAGTTTTAGGGTTTGGGTTTGGGTTAGCGTTAGGGTTAGCAATTGGGTTAGGGTTACGGTTTATTTATTTGTTTAGGTTTTAGGGTTTGTGGTTTAGGATTTCAGGTTTAAAATCTATTGTCTAGTGTTTAATGTCTGGGATTTCGTATTTTGGACTTCAAGTTTTTTCTTGGACTTAGGTTTTAGAGTTTAAGGTTTATGATTAGGGTCAGGGTTAGGGTTAGGGTTTAGTTTTTTTTGGTTTTATGGCTCAGGGTTTAGAATTTGAGGTTTAAAATCTATGGTTTAGTATTTAATGTTTGGGTTTTCGTATTTTGGGATTAGGGTTTAGGGTTAGGGTTAGAGTTAAGTTTAGGGTTAGGGTTTTGGTATTTTGGGCTTGGGGTTGAGGGTTTATGGTAGTATTAGGGTTAGGGTTCATTTTAGGGTTAGAGTTAGAGTTTTGGTTGTTTTTTAGGTTTTATGGTTTGGGGTTAAGTATTTGAGTTGTAATATCAATGATTTAGTGTTTAATGTTAGGGTTTTGGTATTTTGGGCTTTAGCTTTAGGGTTTAGGGTTTAGGGTTAGGGTTAAGGACAGGGTTAGGGATAGGGTTAGGGTTTAGTTTTTTTTAGGTTTTAGGTTTGTGGTTTAGGATTTGAGGTTCAAAATCTATGGTTTAGTGTTTAATATTTGGGTTTTCATATATTGGACTTAGGTTTTTTTTAGGGTTTATGGTTTAGTGTTAGGGTTAAGATTAGGGTTAGGGTGTATGTTTTTTTAGGTTTTATGGTTCAGGGTTTAGCATTTAAGGTTTAAAATTTATGGTTTAGTATTTAATATTTTGGTTTTGGTATTTTGGGCTTAGGGTTTTGGGTTTATGGTTTAGGGTTAGGATTAGGGTAGGGTAGGGTTTGGGTTTGGGTTAGGGTTAGGGTTTTCTTAAGTTTTAGGGTTTGTGTCTTAGGATTTAAGATTTAAAATCTATGGTTTAGAGTTTAATGTTTGGGTTCTCGTATTTTGGACTTAGGGTTTTATTTGGAATTAGGGTTTAGGGGTAGCTTTTTGGAGTAACCAGTTGACTACAAGCAAAGAGTCCATTTCCAGTATGATCTTTCTGTAACCCATTTGCAGAGCCCAAGAAACACCAAAGATAGCTGCACCTATTTCAGCTTGATTGTTGGTACCACTTCCCAGGGGTGAGGAGAATGATAGTATGAATCTGCCTTCATGATCTCTTAAAATGCCTCAAGCTCCTATCTGACCTGGATTTTCTATTGCACTTCCATCTGTGTTAATTTTGATCCATTGATCAAGTGGTCTTGTCCAGTTTACCTTCTGCACCTTTGTCACATGTGCACATCTTTCAACTAATTGGATTATTCCACACCAAGTAGGGGGCCAGTTAACCTGAGGAAAACAGATCTAATTAGTTTATAATTATCATTATAGATTGCATACCTAACCCTGTTACCATTAGTGGCTTTGCCTCCATATTTGCATTAACATCTATGTTTCCATAGATTCCAGTAGATGAGTATTGGGGAGGTCTGGAGGATGAGTTTATGAGCTTTATTGTTGTGTTTCATTGACCACCATTGAGTGACAAGTTGCCTCAGTGAGCTGTTATTAATATCCACCCCTGCTCCATTTGCAAACCATCTCCAGACTTTCTTAGCAAGTTCACCATTGTTAAAGATATGGTTGATGGTATCTGATCCTGCCCTGTTCCTGCAACAAAAACAACTAGAAGGTTCCACACCAAACTTAGTCAGCCTCTCATTAGTAGGTAATTTTTCCATTTAAAGCTCTCCAAAGCAGGAAGGAGGCTTTAAATGGTGTGTGCCTGTGCCAAATAAGAGTCCTAAACTCTTCCTTCGACTTTTTCCCCTGATATCCTCCCATGCTGAAGCACAAGTGAACATTCCATTAGGAGTAAGTTTCCAGTAGGCTTGATCAGCAGTTTGATGCTGAGTTATAGGTACTGCCAGAATGGTGGCCAGCTGACTAGGGGGGGCTTGCTGAACCAGCATCTGGTAGTTCCATTGCCTGCCTTCCCAAAAATTTGCAACTTTCTTTGTGTCAAACCTGTGGCTGTTGCTAGAGAATTGAGCAAGGTGTCCATCCACATTCCAGTTGTCCTACCAAAATGAGCAATTTCCTAAGTTCAACTTCCATTGAATGTGTTGTTCCACCTTGCACCTGTTCTGAATCATGTGTTTCCAATTAAGTGAATCCCCTAAGTCCCATTTCTTGCAGATTGGATTAGATCTTTGGCAGTACTTGGCTTTGATGAAGTCTCCCCACAATGTATGTTTAGCTCTAAAGTTCCACCATTGTTTATGTTGAAAGGCTAGGCAAACATCCTTCAAAATTTTCATTCCAACCCCTCCTTCATCAATAGGAAAATTGAGGTTCTTCTAGGAAGCCCAATGGTATTTCTTTCTGTCACTCTTCCATCCCCAGAAGAAATCAGCCATGAGCATATGTATTTGCTTAATTACAGTGGCTGGGGGGGGGGGGTAATGGCTGAGATTAAGTGAATAGGTAAAGCTTGGATAACATGCTTGATCTAAACAGCTCTACCACCATAGTTTAACTGCTAGTTTGCCACCGTGTAATCCTGCAAATAACTTTATTTATAAGATTATAAAAATATGAAATTTTGGGTCTTCCCACAAAGAGTGGACATCCCAGATAATTGGTGATCCCTTGCTTATGTTTGAAACCTGTGATCCGTTTAATTCTCTCGTTTGTGTTGTCAAACACATTTTGATGCACCATAAAATGACTCTTTTCACAGTTAATCAACTTGCCAGAAGTGTGTTCATAAGTTCTGAGAGTCTGCATGATAAGCTTAAGGGACTTAGCCTTTCCTGAAGTAAATAGGATGGTATCATCTGCAAAGCTTAGATGATTCACTTGGGGGGCCCTTTTCTCCAGGACAAAACAATGATAATCTTGGTGATTATGGAGACCATTTAAAGATCTAGACAGCATCTCAGCTCCTAGAATAAAAAAGGGCAGGGGAAAGGGGGTCTCCTTGCTTTAGACCTCTAGAAGATTGAAAAAAACCAAATCTTTTTCCATTAATTATGATAGAGTACCAATTATTAGCCATGGTTCTCCAAACCATATCAATGAAAGTTTCCACAAAATCCATCTTCCTTATGATCAAGCAAGTGTAAGCCCAAGAAACTCTGTCATAGGCTTTAGCCATGTCAAGTTTGATAATGACATTGCTACCTATATTGGGCTTTTTAATCTGATGAGTGATTTCATGAGCCAGCATGATATTCTCAGTAAATCTTGATTGATGATGTGCCAGCATTTCTGAAAAAAGAGTCCATTTACCCAATCAGGCCCTGCAGCAAAGTTGGGGTTCATAGAGAAGACAACCTCCTGTAATTCCTTCATGGTAGGTTGAGCTGTAAGTTTGTCATTGTGCTCTTGAGTAACCATTCTAGGGATGCATTCAAGGTTTGTTTCATTAATGCTCTTACTCTCCCCAGTAAACAGATCCTAAAAGTAACCACAAGCAGCCTCTCTAATGTTTTCATCCCCTTGGATCCATTCCCCCTTGTCATAGATCTTATGAATGAAAAACCTTCTCCTTTTACCCCTTATCAAGGAATGAAAGAATTTGGAGTTTGTATCCCCTTCTTTGAACCAATGAAGCTGAGATTTCTGCTTCATAATAGTACCCTCCAACTTGAGATATCTAATATATGTAGCATTAATTTCATGAAGATTCTCTCGGTTGGTAACATTATTGTTTTGAATCAACTTCTCCTCAGCCTCTTTAACCTTTCCTTCAAACTCTCTAACAGTCTTGAAAATATCCCCAAATTCTTCTTTGGACCATTTGCTTATAGTATTAGAGAGTCTTTTCATCTTTTAGTGAAATCTCCACATACTATTTCCAACCAACTCCCTATCCCAACAAGCTTTCACAATTCCTAAAAAGTTAGGGCTATCTACCCATTAATTAAGGAATTTGAAATACTTTGTATGGCTCCCATCATTGTCAGTGATTTCCAGTAACAGAGGACAGTGATCACATCCAGTAGATGGAAGATGGGTGATAGTAGTTTGAGGCATGTGTTCTAACCAATCATCATTTATCAACCCTCTGTCAAGACTTTTCCAGATCCTTTGGGTAATGCCCCTATTATTAGACCAAGTGTATTTATGGCCACTAAAACCCAAGTCCATTAGGCCACAGGCTTCTATAATGGCAATAAAATCAAGGCTTTTCCTGATATTATAAGGAATACCTCCTACTTTTTCCTCAAGTGGAGGTTGTAACATTATAATCTCCCACTGAACACCAGGGTCTATCCTCAACCTCAGCTTGTAGGAGCATTGTATCCCAAAGAGGTCTTCTCAGGGCCTCTTTACACTTGGCATAAACAAAGGTCATGGTGAATTGCTTTTGAAGTTCATTGTGACTGAAGTCACAGGTAATCTTTTGCTCATCCTGATCCTTCACCACACAATCCACATCTCCATTCCAAAAGAGCCAGATTTTGCCATTACAATTAGCTATAGCATTATCTATGGCTAGATGATTTTTGAAATTCATGACATTACTACTATCTGCAAAATGCTCTAGAATACAATAATGGCAAGATGATACATATTTTTGAAATTTTGATTCTTTCCATGACTCCCTGTGTGTTTATACCCCTTACATTCCAAATGATTGTGTTAATCATTGGGAAACTCTAGAGGAGAACAACCTTGTGTTTGGTCTGCCAGCAGTGATAGACTTAGTGTCCTGATTTTGCAACTGAAGTTTCTCCTTTTTCAATCTCCTTGGAGATAATCCTTATTTTTGTGTCACCTGTTGAATCTCTTCCTCCAATTCTTTTTCATTTTCAGGGCTAAAAGCTCTTATCAGGGCATCACTAGTCTCATCATCATCATCCATCTCTTGCCCAAATTGGTGATTTCTCTCCATCTCATCCTCTAAGTTGATGACCTCATATTCATCAATTATAGGAGCAGTATTGACTTGACACCTGCCAATTTCTATATCAGGTGGTGCTCTAGGAGGGGGGGGTTTAATATTCCAGTTTGATCAGGCACATTGTTCAGGTCCTGCTGTTTGGTTTCAACCCCCCTCTCCTTTCCTGACTTCTCAACATCTGTCTGATTCTCCTACTCAATTTCCTGCTGCTTATTTAGTTTTCTATTGGCAGCATCCCTTTTCTGTTTACTAGGTTTGTTTTTGCTTCTAGGGTTTTTTTCCACATTATCTTTGGGCTGACTATTCCCCATTTATTTATCCTTGCTTCTTTTGTTTTGTGCCTTCATGAGTTCTGAGTGCCTACCTTGTATCCCTGTATGCTTCTCCTTGTTGGTAATAGCTCTGTTGTCCCTGTGTTGCTCCTTTTCTTGCCTTTTTTGAGCATTCTCCTTCTGAAGTTTGGTCCTGCTACTTTGGTCTCTATGTTCATGGTTTTTGTCAGTGTAATCCACTTCTTGCCCTTCAAGAGGTGGATTCCCCCCCTTGGTTACCCCATCCTGCATGTTAATAGTGTTCTCCTGACATCCCCCTTCCTTACCTCCAACAGCTACAACTATCCTACCAACAGGTATATCTATTTCAGAGTTTAAAGGTTTTATAGCTATGATACCTGGGCTGTTAGAAGTTCCTTCCTTTTGCTGATGTTGTTTTTGTTGGACAGTTCTGTTTCCCATGTGCTGCTTGGTTTGTATTTCTTGACACTTGTTCTTTTCCTGAATAGCTGCAGTGTTTTCCTTTGTTTCTTTATTTGGTGCATCTCCTGCTATTTGTTCTTTGTTTCTTCTGTTTCCTCCTGATGTATTATGATCCTTATGTATTTCATGATTTGTAAAGGATATTTGAAAAGAGTTAGTGCTTATACCTGGTTTGTGGTCTTCCTTTGTAATCTGATTTGTGGCAGTAGGTCTCCATATAGTTTTTAAAGCTGCTTGTTCTTGTTGTTTGGTGTTTTTCCTTCTTTGAATTTGCCATTCCTCTTCCTTGTGTTGTTCTGCTTGCCTTTGCTTGTTACTTTCCATGCCCTGCTGTTGTTGCTCTTTATTCTCTCCACCCATATTTTGTTTGCCTTCCTTTTCCTTTGGTTTGTTAGGCTCTTTATTTTTATTCTTTTTCTCCCCTTCCTTCTCTTTCCTTTGTCTGTATTCTTCATCCCTCAATTTGGATTTGCATTCATCGATATCATGCGCTTGGTGTTTACAGTACTCACAGTAAGGAGGAACATTCTCATATTCCACAGGTTGCCAGAATCCAATGGTATCATCCTCCTGATCTAGTCCTATCCAAACATGCCTTGGTCTAGGTTTAGTCAGGTCAATTTGCATCTTAACTTTGCCCATTCCTGCCCTAGACCTTTTGATAGAGGCAGTGTCTAGGTAAAGAACCTTACCCACAGATTCCAACAGTGGAGAGAGAAAAGTCTTTTTGTAGCAGTGGCATGGAAGCCCCGGAAGTAAAATCCATACTGGTACAATAGGGGTCTCCTCCTCAGGTTTGAAGAAAGGTGTCCAAGCTTGTATTCTCATCAGTTTCCCATCAATAGTAATCCTTTATTGAGTCCAGACTGTGTTGTAGTCCAACTCATTTTGAAGGTCTATAAAAACATGTTTGGCATTGTAATGTGCTATGTTGACCCCTCCACTTAATTGAGTTTGCTGTATGAAGTTCTTCCTAATCAGCTCCACTTTAGGCATGGTAGTACTGAGTTTCCCAACAAGTGTATACTTACAATCCACAGTCAAGGTATGCATGTAATCATACATGTCAAAAATCACAACAGGTTGCCCCTGTTTGGTAGTTTGTTTGGGGGTGGTTCTCAACACCACAGTGGGAGCTTGTGCTGCATGAATATGTCTCAGTCTTGCTGCCAAAGTTTAGATAACAGTATAAGGAGCAGGCTCCTGCACCTGTTGTTTCTTGTTAATTAAGACATTACTGCTGTTATTGTAAGAACCATTATTAGGATCCTGAATATTTTGATTAGCATTTTGAGTATTAGGACTTCTCCTTTCAAAAATACTAGAAATCTTAGGAAATTCCCTATGATAAAGATTCTGGTTATCCTGTTGAGTCTTCTGCTGGTTAGACTCATGGTTCCTTTCCTCATTGTTCTTATTTCCCCCCCCCCCTTTGTGTTACCAATACTAACTATTTGCCCCATACCTTGCATATCATTTCCACTCTCCAAGCCTGCATTGGTATTATCCATCTCATAACATTCACTTTCCTGTTGGTATCTCTTTTGGATGTTTATCTCCCCCTGTTCCTGTATTCTAGTTCTACTAGATGACTTTCCCATGGCATTATCATGCTCATGGCGATTGATATGATCTTTACTACTATAATTGCAATTAGAGTTAGTATAGTTACATGTTTGCTTTGTCTCCCATGCTTGCTCTTTGAGGAGTCCTTGTTGTGCTTGTTTTTGAATATCTGCAATTCTGGGTTTGAATGCGAAAGATGAGCGTGCTGAACTTTCCACCTCTATAGTGTCATGTTCACCTGCTAAGACTTGTTCACTACTCTCTTTCTGGTCCCCATGATCTTCGCCAGTGACATTATTCTATCGACTGTCCTTTTGAACGCTTGTGTTCTTGTCATGATTAATTTTTGGGTCGATTTCACTTAATATTTCTTTGAGGTGAACATCTTCCCTTTGGGAATCTTCCCCAGTCATTGAGTATTTTTGATTTCGCTGGGAAGCTGCTCGACTGTGATTCTTACCTTCTTGCGTTTCAGTCTCACTGCTCCCAAAATTTCCTTTTTCATTCCTTCCTATTGAATCCTCTGTATTTCTCGACAGCTGATTATGTTGTATCTTTAGCTAGTTAGACACGTTCCTTCCATAAATATTGTCTTGATTACACCTGATTGATTCTGAATGAATATTGTTGTGGTTCCCATATTCTTCCCTCCGAGAAACTTCACTGTTCATCGCGCCATGAGATTCCAATTCCTCGGAGTTATTTGATGAATTAAAGGGGGAATTAACCAAGGGTGGGTTCCTTTCATTCAAGCGCCCCTTCTGAGGTTGGTCCGGCGGTCTGAGATTTACCGCCGGCGGCTCACCCGCCATGTCTGGTCTTCCCAAGCTAGCCGTTACTATCCGTTAGGCACGCGCGAGAAGTGTAACATTAGGGAGTGTTTGTTTTAGAGAGATAAGTTAGTGAGAGAACTAATTTGGCTTTTTGGTATTTTGGGCTTAGGGTTTAGGGTTTATGGTTTAGGGTTAGGATTAGGGGTAGGGTTTGTGTTTTGGTTAGGGTTAGGGTTTTCTTAGGTTTTAGGGTTTGTGGCTTAGGATTTGAGATTTAAAATCTATGTTTTAGTGTTTAATGTTTGGGTTCTCGTATTTTGGACTTAGGGTTTTATTGGACTTAGGGTTTAGGGTATAGGGTTAGGGTGTAGTTTTTTTCTAATGTTTTATGGTTCTTGGTTTACCATTTGAGGTTTAAAATCTATGGTTTAGTATTTAATGTTTGGGTTTTGGTATTTTGGGATTAGGGTTTTGGGTTTAGGGTTTAGGGTTAGGGTTAGGGTTAAGGTTAGGGTTAGGTTTTTTTTTTTTAAGGTTTTAGGTTTTAGGGTTATGGATTTGAGGTTTAATATCAATGGTTTAGTTTTTAATGTTTTTTTTGTATTTTGGGCTTGGTGTTTAGAATTTATGGTAGGGTTAGGGTAGGATTAATGTTAGGGTTAGGGTTAGGGTTTAGGTTGTGTTTTAGTTTTTACGGTTTTGGGTTAACGATTTGAGTTGTAATATCTATTGATTAGTGTTTAATGTTAGGGTTTTGGTACTTTTGGCTTTGGGTTTAGGGTTAGAGTCAAAGATAAGGTTAGGGTTAGGATTCGTGTTAGGGATAGGTTAGGGTTAGGGTTTAGGTTTTTTTAGGTTTTGGTTTTGGGGTTTAGAACTTTTGGTTTAAAATCTATGGTTTAGTGTTTAATTTTTGGGTTTTGGTATTTTGGGCATGGGATTTCGGGTTAATTGTTTAGGGTTAGGGTTAGGGTTAGGGTTAGGGTTAGGATTTAGTTTTTTTAGGTTTTAGGGTTTGAGGTTTAGGATTTGAGGTTTAAAATCTACAGTTTGGTGTTTAATGTTTGTGTATCGTATTCTTGAATTAGGCTTTTTTTAGACTTAGGGTTTAGTGTTTAAGGTTTAGGGTTAGGGTTAGGTTGAGCATTAGGGTTATAGTGTAGTTTTTTTTTAGGTTTTATTGTTTAGGGTTTATAATTTTAGGTTGAAAATCTATGGTTTAATATTTAATGTTTATTTAACGACCCTTGTGGTGGGTCAGGGGCTGAGCAACACCACCAGGCCTTATCATTTCTCAAACCTTCATACCTATGATGGGTCAAATGGACCTACGTACTAAGGTTAGTCCATTTACCCTTGCAAAATGTATATATTCTAAAACTAAATTCTAGAATACCATAAACAAGGGAGACTCTTATAACGCATTAAAATGAACTAAGGTGAACTAGAGCCTCATGGTTGTTTCTTGAGTTAATTTTATGTTAAACAGAGTTAGTTTGGTGTCCTTAGGCAGTGTGCAAAGTTTGGAGTTCAATCGACCAAAAACGTCCATGACGTTCGGATGGTATGCCTTAGAATGTACTTGTATGTTTTGGCGAGTTTGGATGAGTTTTATGTGTTCGTTTTACTTGAAACATGCGTCAGATGTTCCTTAGACCTAGACGACTTAGTTTAGGGTTTTGACGTCCGGGCACGACCCCACCTAGGACCCACAAGGGGCCCTAGATGAAGGGCCCAAGACTTGGGCAAAGTCTGCCCATCAGTGGCTCACGATGACCATGGCGACGGTCCGTTGCACTCAGGACGGTTCGTCGATCCAGGGCGTTGCGAGTGACAGAGATTGGAACTTGGACAGGCTCCAGTTGGAGCCAAGTGTTCCTCGACGGGACTCCATGACGGTCTGTGGTGAACGTGACGGTCCGTCGAGGAGGTCTCGTCGACGAGGCCTGCCGGTGCACGACTTAAGGCTGCCAACTTGGGGTGTTTTATGTAAATACACCCCAAGTCTTATAAGACCCTAGGTGTATAATTTTGGTGTTTTTAGGTTATATTAAATTAGTTTTAAACCCTAGACCTAGACAAGACCCTCTCACTTCAATATCCAACTCTCTCTTTCTCTCAAGAAAACTCTCTCAACTCTCTTGGAAGCTAGAAGTCAAGGAAGGATAGGAGGACGGATTGGGACTTGTTTCTTCATCAAATTCGTGGGTTTCTTTCTCCTAAAGGTATGGTATCCATTCTTCAATACCTTTCCATTCAAGAAGCCAACTTCCAAAATGGTTTTCAAAAAGGGGTTTTAAACTCAACTTCTTCTAAACTTTGATTTCTATTATGGGTCTTCTTGTAACTAAGTTCTAATGGTTTAAATGTATTTATGTTGGTTTGAATAGATGGTTTTTATGTTAAAACTCCATGAAACTCTTGTTTATGCATACTTCAATTTTTGACTTGAAAGTGGGTTATGTGAGCATGATTTGAGTAGGGTATGAACTTAGGTCTTCTTGTATTTGTCATGTTGGTGTAGCTACTGCCCTAAGGGCCTTAATATGGTGAAATATTGATAAATTGCTTATGGGTAATGATGGTTTGATTTGTTGATGAGTTGCTCTCATTGTATAATTCTTATTATGAAGTGCTATTTGAGTGGTATGGTCCACCTTATGGGTGGCGGTGCTAATTGATGAACTTGATGTTACTTAGTATGGTTTGAGTATGTGATCTTGAAGGTCTAATATGTGAAATGAAGATATATTGGAAATGGGTCTTGTGTTGTGTTTGATGTAGCTTGAATTGCATGCTTGACCTAGTTTATGTCTAAATGAAGTATATGATTATGAGAAGTATGTAGAGTGTGTAGCTTGATGAATCAAGGTTAAAGTATGAGTAGAACTTGGTGATAATGAAATGATGCTTATATGCAAGGTGTGCACATGTACACACACACTCTTGTAAGATTTGTATTATGTCAAGTTGAGCAAAAAGGGGAAATCTTGAGGTGGACACACTTCGTGAGTTGAGATGTAGTGTCTAGTAACAACCTCTCCATTTCCTAGTGAGCTTTCTAAGATAGACTATTATGTTGAGAAATCCGTGTGGAGTTATACCTAGTACCGAGAGGATATGAAGGGAAGGTGGATTGCACTTCGTTAGTTGAGATGTTGCAATCCAAAGTACCTCTTGAGATGAGTACTCCTCGTTAGTAGAGAGTGAGTTACTTAGTAACAATCTCCTTATCCCTTAACTATGTGCCCGTATAGGTGTAGCTATTGGAAAAGCCATGTAAACGCTAAGAAGCATGACCTTACACTAGGCAAGTAAGGATCCCTCATCCGATAGGGGTTAATATCGTGATTCCATGTCTAGCTCTCACGGTCTTTGTCGGTTAAGCTAACTGCCACAAAAGAATTGATTTGAAACTAATTATCTTGTGTATTGTTGAAAGTGTGTATGTATGTCGTGAAGTGCTCAATCCACATTAGTTACCAAGTAGGAGCATTGAGTGGGAGTAGTAGTATGGGATGCTATTCTCACATTGCACTTGGTGTGACCTATACCTACTATAGGAGAAGAGTACCTTCATGAAATCCGTGTGAATGAGTACTATGGTGTAGTGTTATGGAGGATTATTGTGGAGTACTTGAGTAAATGGAATCCATTAGGAGTACTAAGTGTGAGTGGTAGTATGGGATGCTACTCTCACATTGCTCTTGGTATGACCTATATTTTCATGAGTGTTTTGCATATGTTAGCCAAGGGCGTGGATTTGATTTCTAACGAAGTAAGCCTAAGATTAGGTAGTTTTAAGGGTCGCTTTGGTGTTCTTTGAATGGAGGGGTAATGAGAGTCCCTTCTTGGCTCACCTTAGGGAGTCTTAGAATAAACTTGGGTTAGGGCAACTTCAAAGAAAAAGGGTTCATATGACTTGGACCGTGCCATTCACTGTAAGGTCTTCATTGTAAGAATTCAAAATGTTCACTATGATGCTTTATTCAATTTTATTGCAAGTTTAGCAAAGTTAATTGAAATGTTGCTTTTGTTTACTTTAAGTTTGGTAAGATAGCCATAAAGTGTTAATTGTTGATTCTTATGTGGGTTTGCTTCTAGATTCATGAAGGTTATATTTGAATTGCATAAAAAGCTATCTTTACTAAAATGTCCCTTTTTGCATGTTTTTGCATATGCCATACTTAGTACATTGTTGTACTAACCCCATACTTTTATATACCTTATGAGTATAGGTTGGAAGCCTTTTTGGAGGATCGGAGTTGAAGCTTGGGAATTCTATCTCTCAAGGATTGGGTATGTCCTCATATATTCGAGGACATAGTTTTATGTTTCTTAGTTTCTTTATTAATACTTAAAAAAATGTATTTACTTTTATTGTAAAGGGCCGTGTCCCTAAGATTCCAAGTTGTGTCTTTAAGTTGGCTTGTGACGATAAGATTTCTTAGTATTTATGAAAAGACTCCTTTTATTATTATTATCGTGAAAAGTTTTAATTTCCGCACTACTTTTCATGCTTTATGTTATGAATGCTAGTTAGAGGGCTTGTACGAGACCCCAAAGGGGTCAAGTACGCCCGGTCACGATTCGAAAGTTTTCCCTAACTTCTAGGGGGTGCTTTCGGGTCGTGACAAGACTTGGTATCAGAGCATAAGGTTTTGGGAAATAGTTTAAGGTCTGAAGGTCTCACAAGCCACATCTAGTAGTATCTTGGTCATCGGTGTGAGTCGCGACACATCCATGGACAAGAGGTTATAGGATGCTAGAAGTTTCACTTTCTTCTCTATTCTAGTATCGTGCCTTAGAGTTGAGTATATAAGGTGTCTATTCTCAACCTCTTCTTTTGTGCTTTTAGGACATGAATACGAGGAGATCGACCGCTAGAAGGGGGGAGGGAGGTGTACAAAATGAGAGAGTCCTTCCCCATGTTGACCAAGTTCCTATTGTTGGCTTAGGGGAGGAAAATGAGGAGGTTCCCCTTCAAGAACCTCAAGTGCCTCCGGAACCTCAAGGACCTCAAGTGCCTCCTATGCCTCAAGCTCCTTTTGTTGAGGGTGATATGACTAATGCGGAGTTGAGGGCTGCCCTAATGAACTTGACCCAACTCATGACAGCTCAAGCTCAAGTTTTCAACAATCACTTTGTGGGCCAAGCTAACCTAGGAGATAGGCCCCAACCAAATGCTAGTACTCCCGCTTCTAGGATTTGGGATTTCATGAGGATGAACCCTCCTACCTTTCATGGCACTAAGGTGGATGAAGATCCACAAGGCTTCATAGATGAGGTTTTCAAGGTGGTAGATGCTATGGGTGTGACCCCTAGGGAGAAAGCGGAATTGGCCGCTTACCAACTTAAGGATGTTGCTCAAGTGTGGTATGAGCAATGGAGGGGTGAAAGACCCTTAGAAAGAGGACCGGTTGATTGGGAGGAATTCAAAGAGGCTTTCCAAGATAGATTCTTTCCTTTACAGTGGAGGGAGAAGAAGATGGTTGAATTCATGAAACTCCGTCAAGGGGGAATGAGTGTGCAAGAGTACTCTCTCAAATTCACCCAACTCTCTAAGTATGCCCCAAACATGGTAGCCAACCCTAGGGCTAGGATGAACAAGTTTGTGATGGGCGTGTCTAGCTTGGTGGAAAAAGAGTGTCGTACGGCTATGCTTCTTAATGACATGGATATCTCTAGGCTCATGGTTTATGCGCAACAAATTGAGGAGTCCAAAATTAGGGAGATAAGGCAAGAGGGTAAGAGACCTAGGTCGTATGATTCTAGTCACCAAAGGCCTAAGAAGAGGTTTTATCCCCAAGATTCTTCTATGGGAAACAAGGATAGGGCTCCAAATCCATCTTCTCAAGGTGGTGGTCATTCCTATGAAAAGGCTAGGTGCCCTACTTGTGGCAAGCAACATGGGGGTAAGTGTCTTGCCGGAACGGATGGTTGTTTTGCATGTGGTAATAGAGGCCACAAGATGAGGGACTGCCCAAACCTTAAATCAAGGGGGAGAGATGTCAATCAAGCTTCCCTAGATCCTAATGCTCCCAAGAAGAACCCTTCCTATGGGATGGGGGCTAGAAAGGATAATTAATCCGGATTGATGGTTTTGGTAAGTCTCAACTCTTGGTTATTGTTGCTTTTGTGTTATGAAATGAGTATATATGATTTTATAGTTCCTATGATCATGTCGTCTTGATGAATTGCTTAGAGAATGAATTTTTCAAAAATTTTGTAAGATGGCAGTCAACTTCACTGTAAAAAAAAAAATAAATTTTTGCATTTTGAAGAAAATTGTTTTGTCTTGAATTTTAGTTTCAATGTGTGTAAAGGCATTGTTTATGAGCATTTTTTTTAACGTTGGAGAAGGTAATTCCTCCATAAAAGAAGATTGAGGTTGAATTTTTGACCTTGTGAAAATTGGTGAAAGTGGCCTATGTTGCTAAGTGTTGAAAGTGTAAAATGATGTTCCTTGCTAGTGGATGCCTTGATTGCTAGTGTTTTGATCATGATCTAAGTGTATTATATGATGCTAAGTGAGTCCTTGTTGTTCTTAAAATTTAAGTGTCATTCGAGGACGAATGTTATTCCATGTGGGGGAGAATATAATGCCCCAAAATGAACTAAGGTGAACTAGAGCCTCATGGTTGTTTCTTGAGTTAATTTTAAGTTAAACGGAGTTAGTTTGGTGTCCTTAGGCAGTGTGCAAAGTTTGGTTAAGTTTGGAGTTCAATCGACCAAAAACGTCCATGACGTTCGGATGGTATGCCTTAGAATGTACTTGTATGTCTTGGCGAGTTTGGATGAGTTTTATGTGTTTGTTTTACTTGAAACATGCGTAGGATGTTCCTTAGACCTAGACGACTTAGTTTAGGGGTTTGACGTCCGGGCACGACCCCACCTAGGACCCACAAGGGGCCCTAGATGAAGGGCCCAAGACTTGGGCAAAGTTAGCCCATCAGTGGCTCACGACGACCATGGCGATGGTCCGTTGCACTCAGGACGGTCCGTCGATCCAGGGCGTCGCGAGTGACAGAGAGTGGAACTTGGACAGGCTCCAATTGGAGCCAAGTGTTCCTCGACGGGACTCCATGACGGTCTGTGGTGAACGTGATGGTCCGTCGAGGAGGTCTCGTCGACGAGGCCTGCCAGTGCACGACTTAAGGCTGCCAACTTGGGGTGTTTTATGTAAATACACCCCAAGTCTTATAAGACCCTAGGTGTATAAGTTTGGTGTTTTTAGGTTATATTAAATTAGTTTTAAACCCTAGGCCTAGACAAGACCCTCTCACTTCAAGGTCCAACTCTCTCTTTCTCTCAAGAAAACTCTCTCAACTCTCTTGGAAGCTAGAAGTCAAGGAAGGATAGGAGGACGGATTGGGACTTGTTTCTTCATCAAATTCGTGGGTTTCTTTCTCCTAAAGGTATGGTATCCATTCTTGAATACCTTTCCATTCAAGAAGCCAACTTCCAAAATGGTTTTCAAAAAGGGGTTTT
Source organism: Solanum sitiens (assembly GCA_016801875.1). Lineage (NCBI taxonomy): Eukaryota > Viridiplantae > Streptophyta > Magnoliopsida > Solanales > Solanaceae > Solanum > Solanum sitiens. The sequence goes on along the minus strand of JABWTJ010001418.1, from coordinate 63,034 downwards.
AAACTCAACTTCATCTAAACTTTGATTTCTATTATGGGTCTTCTTGTAACTAAGTTATAATGGTTTAGATGTATTTATATTGGTTTGAATAGATGGTTTTGATGTTAAAACTCCATGAAACTCTTGTTTATGCATACTTCAATTTTTTACTTGAAAGTGGGTTATGTGAGCATGATTTGAGTAGGGTATGAACTTGGGTCTTCTTGTATTTGTCATGTTGGTGTAGCTACTGCCCTAAGGGCCTTAATATGGTGAAATATTGATAAATTGCTTATGGGTAATGATGGTTTGATTTGTTGATGAGTTGCTCTCATTGTATAATTCTTATTATGAAGTGCTATTTGAGTGGTATGGTCCACCTTATGGGTGGCGGTGCTAATTGATGAACTTGATGTTACTTAGTATGGTTTGAGTATGTGATCTTGAAGGTCTAATATGTGAAATGAACATATATTGGAAATGGGTCTTGTGTTGTGTTTGATGTAGCTTGAATTGCATGCTTGACCTAGTTTATGTCTAAATGAAGTATATGATTATGAGAAGTATGTAGAGTGTGTAGCTTGATGAATCAAGGTTAAAGTATGAGTAGAACTTGGTGATAATGAAATGATGCTTATATGCAAGGTGTGCACATGTACACACACTCTTTTAAGATTTGTATTATGTCAAGTTGAGCAAAAAGGGGAAATCTTGAGGTGGACACACTTCGTGAGTTGAGATGTAGTGTCTAGTAAGAACCTCTCCATTTCCTAGTGAGCTTTCTAAGATAGACTATTTTTATGTTTTTGAGAAATCCGTGGGTTATGCCTAGCACCGAGAGGATATGAGGGA
>JABWTJ010001418.1:0-62193 GCA_016801875.1 Solanum sitiens | reverse complement strand
TTAGGGGATCGGAGTGTCACGTTCCGACACATAGTATTAGTGGATCGGGTGTCACGAACCGACACGTAGAATTAGGGGATCGGAGTGTCACGTTCCGACACATAGTATTAGTGGATCGGGTGTCACGAACCGACACGTAGAATTAGGGGATCGGAGTGTCACGTTCCGACACATAGTATTAGGGGATCGGGAGTCACGAACCGACACGTAGAAGTAGGGGATCGGAGTGTCACGTTCCGACACATTGTATTCGTGGCTCGGGTTGTCAGAATGGATCCCGTTAGAATTAGGGGACGGAGGTCACGTTCCGACACATAGTATTAGGGGATTCGGGTGTCACGAACTGACCCGTAGAATTAGGGATCGGAGTGTCACGTTCCGACCCATAGCTATTAGGGGACTCGCGGTGGTGTCACGAACCGACACGTAGAATTAGGGGATCGGAGTGTCACGTTCCGACACATAGTATTAAGGGATCGGGTGTCACGAACCGACACGTAGAACTAGGGGATCGGAGTGTCACGTTCCGACACATAGTAGTAGGGGATCGGAGTGTCACGTACCGACACAAGAGGAAGAAAGATAATGAATCTTGAGAGATGTTTATATACTCAATGTAATGAACCTAATTTCCCAAATGAGTGTGGTATTGAGGCTTGAGTCCTCATGGATGAACTTGGTAGTACTTATTGATGATTATAGTACTTGTTGCTACATGTTAAGTATTGTAGTTGATTTATGATATGAACTGATATATACTGTTTTCTATTTTGAGTTGGCCGATGATACCTACTCAGTACTTGTGTTTGTACTGACCCCCTGCTTGTTGTTCTTTCTTTGTTATTTGGGGAATGCAGCAAACGTACCGTCGTCTTCAACTCAGCAGCAATTCTAGCCAGTCTTCACTACACCGGATTTCAGGGTGAGCTAATGCTTCTAGCTTGGACTGGATCTTCTCTTCAATGTCTTGATGCCTTGAACTTCCGGCATGGACTAGCCTTTTATTTATTTTAGCTTCTTAGATACTTTTAGATTTGTAACTTGAGGATAGATGTTCTTGTGATGATGACTTCCAGATTTTGGGGATAATGAGTTTTAAGTCTTCCGCTTTGTATTTTTGTTCAATATGTTGGGGTTTTAGATTGGTTGGTTCGCTCACATAGTAGGATGAGTGTGGGTGCCACTCGCGGCTAGATTTTGGGTCGTGACATAGGGCTAGGGTTAGGTTTAAGAGTTTGTGGTTTAAGATTAGAGGTTTAAAATATATGATTTAGTCTTTAATGTTTGGGTTTTCGTATTTTGGACTTAGTTTTTTCTTAGACAATTTTTTTGGACTTAGGGTTTAGGATTTAGGGTTATGTTTATGGTTAGGGTGAAGTTTTTTTTAGGTTTTATAGTTCAGGGTTTAGCATTTGAGGTTTATAATCTATGGTTTTGTATTTACTGTTTGGGTTTTGGTATTTTGGTCTTAGTGTTTCAGGTTTATGGAATAGGGTTAGGGTTAGGGATAAGGTTAAGGTTAGGGTTAGGGCTAGGTTTAGGGTTAGATTTTTTTATTTTTTTTTAGGTTTTGGGGTTTAGGGTTTAGGATTTTTAAGATCAATGGTTTACTGTTTAATGTTTGGGTTTTGGTATTTTGGGCTTAAGTTTAAGGTTTATGGTAGGGTTAGGGTTTGGGTTAATGTTATGGTTAGGGTTAGGGTTTAGGTTGTTTTTTAGGTGTTAGGGTTTGGAGGTAAGGATTTGAGTTGTAATATCTATGGTTTAGTTTTAATGTTAGGGTTTTCGTATTTTGGACTTAGGTTTTAGGGTTTAGGGTTTAAGGTTAGGGTTAGAGATAAGGTTAGGGTTAGGGTTCGTGTTAGGGTTAGGATTTTGTGTTTTTTTGAGGTTTGAGGTTTTGGGGTTAGGATTTTTGGTTTAAAATCTATGGTTTAGTGTTTAATGTTTGAGTTTTGGTATTTTGAACTTGGGGTTTTAGGTTAATGGCTTAGGGTTAGTATTATGATTAAGGTTAGGGTTAGGGTTTTGGTTTGAGTTTATGTTTTTTTAGGTTTTAGGGTTTGCGGTTTAGGATTTAAAGTTTAAAAGTTTAGTGTTTAATGTTTGGGTTTTCGTATTTTGGTCTTAGGTTTTTTTTGAAGTTAGGGTTTAGGGTTTAGGATTTAGGGTTAGGGTTAGGGTTAGTCTAGGTTTAGGGTTAGGGTGTAATTTCTTTTAGGTTTTATGGTTTAGGGTTTAGTATTTGAGGTTGAAAATCTATGGTTTCATATTTAATGATTTCGTTTTGGTATTTTGGGCTTAGGGTTTTGGGTTTATGGTTTATCTTTAGGGTAAGGGTTATGGTTAAGGTTATGGTTAGGGTTTAATATTTAAGGTTTAATATCAATGGTTTACTGTTTAATATTTGGGTTCTTGTATTTTGGGCTTGGGGTTTAGGGTTTAGGGTAGGGTTAGGGTTAGGGTTAATGTTAGGGTTGGGTTAGGGTTTAGGTTGTTTTTTAGGTATTAGAGTTTGGGGTTAAGGATTTGATTTCTAATATCTTTATTTTATTGTTTAATTTAAGGGTTTTGGTATTTTGAGATTAGGGTTTAGGGTTTAGGGTTAGGGTTAAGGATAGGGTTAGGGTTAGGGTTAGGGATAGGGTTTAAGGTTTTTTTAGGGTTAATGTTTGGGTTTTGGTACTTTGGGCATGGGGTTTCGGGTTAGTAGTTTAGGGTTATCGTAAGGTTTAGGGTTTAGTTTATTTTAGGTTTTAGGGTTTGTGGTTTAGGATTTGAGGATTAAAATCTATGGTTTAGTGTTTAATGTTTGGGTTTTCGTATTTTGGACTTAAGATTTTTTTTTTAACAAAAAATTTAGTATTAGTAACTGAGATAAAGAATCTAATTAACTATGAAAATTATTTGCTGACAATTGAATGACTAAAGCAAATGCCGCAAAAATTTGTCTTCTCGTGGAAATAGGAAGGGGGTAACAGAAACCCCACAAAATTTAAATCTAAAGAGTGATATCATAAGGAGAAATCAGACGACATTTTGGAGCTCCACTTTTGATGGCTTCTTGTCTTTGGGAGGTGGGTTACGGTAAATGACGATCAATGCCAGCTGAAATAAAGCTAATAGTGCTCCATCTCCGTTTGCAGTCAAGATGTAGAGATCAAACTTGAGGAGAGCATAGATGGCCCAACAGATTCCATTAAGGAAGCATGCCAGGGAAAGCGTATTTTGCAAGAATTCAGCACTCTTTGTTTTGATCACCTTGTACATGATTGATAGAGGGGATCCACACATACAAATTCCGAAGGCGGTAGGAGGAATTCCTACAATAGTGGTTCTACTTGCGTAAGTGTGCAAGCCTAAGATGGTTCGAGCTACAGCGGCGGCCAGCCCCACGATTTCACCTAACAAAATAGAAACTATTTGTAGAAGAAAAATATGTCAATATAGCACAACATCATAAAGATACCTACGTTGTTGATAGTGACCACAAGAATGATGGGTGGATACACGAAAGGCATGTCGTAGTAAAAACACATCAAACAGTTCATTGTAGATGCAATGTATGTGTACGAGTGGAACTCCTCCACTAATTTATTTTTGATGATTCGACGAAATGTTTGCATTGGCGAAGCAAAGAGAACAAACAACAAAACATTGTTTTTAATGCCGATGATAAAACAAATATTATTCGTACTCATGACCATCTTCGATGGCTTTTGAGAAAAAACTAGAGGCGAGAGGAATATTTTTAGTGTTTAGGGTTAGGATTTGGGTTAGGGTGTAGGTTTTTTTAGGTTTTATGGTTCAGGGTTTAGCATTTGAGGTTTGAAATTTATGGTTTAGTTGTTTGAGTTTTGGTATTTTGGGCTTTGGGATCTGTGTTTAGTGTTTAGGGTTAGGGTTTGGCTTAGGGTTTAGTGTTTTTTTAATTGTAATGGCCCTTGTGGTGGGTCAGGGGATGAGTAACACCCCCTGGACTTATCATTTAACCCAAAAAATATGTACAAGAAAGGGGGCTATACCTTACCTTCATACGTATGATGGGTCAACTGGACATACCTACTAAGGTTAGTCCATTTACCCTTAAAAAATGGATATATTCTAAAAAACAAAATTTAGAATACCATAAACAAAGGAGACTCCCCTTACAATTGAATAATAAAAACTTAACCATAATCTAAACCATCTATGCATATAGACAATTAGAATAAGTTTTCAAGGAACAGACAGTTGACATAACGTAAATCATCATGCAACATCTAACAGTGTTCATAATGGTGGTTTTTAATCTTTTTAAGCTTCTTTCTTCTGAAGTTTTGCATTCCAAACTTTTCCAATATGTATCTTCCTTTGATTAGTCCCACGAGTTGATGTTGAATGTAATAATGTTGTATGATATCTTGTTACTCCACTTTGATAATAAATCTGCAGTGCCATTCGCTTCACAATATACATGCCTCCATTGGAAGAATTCGAGTTTACTGGCAATCAATTGTATTGCGTTGATATGCTTCTCCATGGACTTCTACTTGCATTATTGATCCATTTTCTTAGTAATTCCAAATCCACATCTAAAAATTTTTGTATATAGCCATGTTGTTAGGACCAACTGATTCCCCGTAATGTTGCCTTAATCTATTGTTATTAGTACCAAAACCAGAAGAATAGGGTATGCATCAACTAATTTACCTTAATGATCTCTTAAAATGCATCCCCCTCCTATTTTACCTGGATTGTGCGTAGCACTACCATCAGTGTTCAGCTTATATATCCCTATTGCAGGCTTTTCCCAGTGTACCATAGTGACCTTATACTATTGCTGGCATTGCTCAAACAAGCTGATCAGCCCTCCCCAGTTATATGGCCATTAGACATTAGGAAAAGCTACGATTAACAACTATGTTATGTCTCTAAATTTTCCATACTGAACTCTTCGTAGACTGGAATTTTTGCCTCCATACATCACTGCACAATTATTTTTCCACAAATGACAACAAATAAAATTAGGTAAAACTTGAAATAAAGTTTTTTGTACCTCATTATGATATCATAGACTTCTGCAATGCATTAACAAGTTCCTCAAATTGGTATTGCTACGTCATGTGCCCACCATTGCTGCATGTTTCTTCCAGATATAGTTAGCAAATGTCCATTTACAAAAATATGATATTTTTCATCCTTCCCTGATCTATGATAAAAATAACAATCAGCATCTTCCTTTCCAAACGTAAGAAGTTTATCATTAGTTGGTAATTTACCCCTCAAAGCTCTCTGAATAAAGAAAGAGACTTTGAAAGGTTAATTCATATTCCAAATAATTTTAGTAATAGCGTCTTTTGTATGTTTTTTCCTTATGATTTTCGAGGCAGTAGATATAAAGAATTGCCAATTTTTAGTAGGGATCCAGTTGGCTGTGTCAGGCAGACCTTCATGGTATTGAATAGTGATATCAAGAATCATAGAAATTAGTAATGGAGGACCATGTAATGAAAATCCCTTTCCTTCCAATGTCCTGCGTTTAAAAAATAAGATACTTTAATATTGTTCAAACTTTAAATATTGTCACTGTACTTAGCTAGAGGTACATGCCCAAAACAATTATCCCACTAAAAGCTACACGTACCTAAGTGAATGTTCCAACTAATATGTGATTCAACAGCATGTCTATTTCTACTAAGATACCTCAAAACCAATGACTGCCCATTATCATATTTCTTAGCCACTATGTTAGATCTTTGACAATATTTGGATTTAAAAAATAGCCCCCACAAAGATTGTTTGGTTCTTAATTCCCACCATTGTTTATATTGGAATGACTTACAAATATCTTCCAATAACTCTATCCCTATACCCCCCTCATCAGCAGGATAACCAAGAGTTTCCCATGACGCCAAATGGTATTTTTTCTTTTCCTTTTCATTCCCCAAAATAAGTCAGCCATTGAGTTTTTCTGAGGTTTTAGGCTTTATGGTTTAGGATTTGAGGTTTAAAATATATGGTTTAGTATTTTTTTGGACATAGGGTTTAGGGTTAGGGTTGGGATTATTGTTAGAGTATAGATTTTTTTTAGTTTATGGTTCAGGGTTAACCATTTGAGGTTAAAATCAATGGTTTAGTATTTAATGTTTGGGTTTTGGTATTTTAGGCTTAAGGTTTTGGGTTTACGGTTTATGGTTAGAGTTAGGATTAATGTTAGGGTTAGGGTTTATGTTATTTTTTAGGTTTTAGCATTATGGATTAACGATTTGAGTTGTAATATCTATGGATTAGTGTTTAATGTTAGGGTTTTTATAGTTTGGGCTTTAGTCTTAGGGTTAGGGTTAAGGATAGGTTTAGGTTTAGGGTTCATGTTAGGGATAGGGTTAGGGTTAGGGTTTAGGGATTTTTAGGTTTTAGGTTTTGGGGTTTAGAATTTTTGGTTTAAAATCTATCGTTTAGTGTTTAATGTTAGGGTTATGGTATTTTGGGCGTGGGGTTTTGGGTGAATGGATTAGGGTTAGAGATAGGGTTAGGGTTAGGTTTTGGGTTAGGGTTAGGTTTGTGTTTAGGTTTTCTTTAGGTTTTAGGGTTTGTGTTTAGGATTTGAGGTTTAAAATCTATTGTTTAGGGTTTAGGTTTATTTTTTTGGATGTTTTTTTGGCCTTAGGGTTTAGGGTTTAAGGTTTATGGTTAGGGTAAGTGTTAGGATTAGTGTTAGGGTGTAGGTTATTTTTAGGTTTTATGGTTCAGAGTTTACCATTTGAGGTTTAAAATCTATTATTTAGTATTTAATGTTTGGGTTTTGGTATTTTGGGCTTAGAGTTTTTGGTTAGGTTTAGGGTAAGGGTTAGGGTTAGGGTTAGCGTTTTGGTTTTTTTACGTTTTTGGGTTTAGGGTTTAGAATTTGAGATCTAACATCAATTGCTTAGTGTTTAATGTTTGGGTTTTGGTATTTTGGGCTTGGGGTTTAGGGTAGTGTAATGTTAGGGTTAGGGTTAGGGTTTAGGTTGTTTTTACGTTTTAGGGTTTTGGGTTAGGGATTTGAGTTGTAATATCTTTGGTTTAGTGTTTAATGTTAGGGTTTTTGTATTTTGGGCTTTGGGTTTATGGTTTAGGGTTTCAGGTTAATGGTTTAGGTTTAGGGTTAAGGTTAGGGTTAGGGTTAGGTTTAGAGTGATGGTTTACCTTTTTTTAGGTTTAGAGTTTGTGGTTTAGGATTTGAGGTTTCAAATCTATGGTTTAGTGTTTAATGTTTTGGTATTTGTATTTTTGACTTAGGGTTTTTTGGACATTTTTTTGGACTTAGGTTTAGAGTTTAGGTTTTAGGGTTAGGGTTTGGGTTAGTGTTTAGGTTGTTTTTTAGGTTTTTGGGTTTGGGGTTAAGGATTTGAGTTGTAATGTATATGGTTTAGTGTTTAATGTTAGGGTTTTGGTATTTTGAGCTTTGTATTTAGGGTTTAGGGTTTCAAGTTAATGGTTTAGGGTTAGGGTTAGGGTTAGGGTTAGGGTTATGGTTAGGGTTTAATTTTTTTAAGGCTTTAGGTTTTGTGGTTTAGGATTTGAGGTTTCAAATCTATGGTTTAATATTTAATATTTTGTTTTTTGTATTTTGGACTTAGGGATTTTTTTGACTTTTTTTTGGTCTTAGGGTTAGAGTTTAGGTCTTAGGGTTAACGTTACGGTTAGGATTGGGGTTAGGGTGTAGGATTCTTTTTAGGCTTAATGATTCAGGGTTTAGCATTTAAGGTTTAAAATCTATGGTTTAGTATTTAACATTTTAGGTTTTTGTATTTTGGGCTTAGGGTTTTGTGTTTATTGTTTAGGGTTAGGGTTAGGGTTAAGTTTAGGGTTAGGGTTAGGGTTTTGTGTATTTTTAGGTTTATAGGTTTAGGATTTAAGGTTTTGGTTTAGGGTTAGGTTTTAATATCAATGGTTTTGTGTTTAATTTTAGGGTTTTTGGTATTTGGGCTTGGGGTTTAGGGTTAATGGTAGGGTTAGTGTTAGGGTTTATATTTTTTTTGTTTTAGTATTTGGGGTTAAGGATTTGAGGTTTAATATCTATGGTTTAGTGTTTAATGTTATGGTTTTGGTATTTTGGGATTTGGGTTTAGGGTTTAGGGTTTAGGGTTTAAAGTTAGGGTTAAGGATAGGGTTAGGGCTTGTGTTTAGGGTTTTTTTCGGTTTTAGATTTTGCGTTTTTGGATTTTATGTTTAAAATCTATGGGTAAGTGTTAATGTCTGAGTTTTGGTATTTTGGGGTTGGGTTTCGGGTTAATTATTTAGGGTTAGGGTTACTGTTAAGGTTAGGATTAGGGTTTGGATTAGGGCTAATGTTAGGTTTAAGTTTTGTTTTTAGGTTTTAGAGTTTGTGCTTTAAGATTTGAGGTTTAAAATATATGATTTAGTCTTTAATGTTTGGGTTTTCGTGTTTTGGACTTAGGGTTTTTTTAGACATTTTTTTTGGACTTAGGGTTTAGGATTTAGGGTTATGGTTAGGGTTAGGGTGATGGTTTTTTTAGGTTTTATGGTTCAGGGTTTAGCATTTGAGGTTTATAATCTATGGTTTTGTATTTACTGTTTGGGTTTTTGTATTTTGGGCTTAGTGTTTTGGGTTTATGGTATAGGGTTAGGGTTAGGGATAAGGTTAAGGTTAGGGTTAGGGTTAGTTTTTTTTTTTTTTTTAGATTTTTGGGTTTAGCGTTTAGGATTTTTAATATCAATGGTTTAGTGTTTAATGTTTGGGTTTTAGTATTTTGGTCTTGAGTTTAAGGTTTATGGTAGGGTTAGGGTTAGGGTTTAGGTTGTTTTTTATTTTTAGGGTTTGGAGTTAAGGATTTGAGTTGTAATATCTATTGTTTAGTTTTAATGTTAGGGTTTTCGTAGTTTGGACTTAGGTTTTAGGGTTTAGGGTTTAAGGTTAGGGTTAGAGATAAAGTTAGGGTTAGGGTTCGTGTTAGGAATAGTGTTAGGGTTAAGGTTTATTGTTTTTTTGAGGTTTGAGGTTTTGGGGTTAGGATTTTTGGTTTAAAATCTATGGTTTAGTGTTTAATGTTTGGGTTTTGGTATTTTGAACTTAGGGTTTTAGGTTAATGGCATAGGTTAGTATTATGATTAAGGTTAGGGTTAGGGTTTTGGTTAGGGTTTATGTTTTTTTAGGTTTTAGGGTTTGCGGTTTAGGATTTGAAGTTTAAAAGTTTAGTGTTTAATGTTTTGGTTTTCGTATTTTGGACTTAGGTTTTTTTTGAAGTTAGGGTTTAGGGTTTAGGATATAGGTTTAGGGTTAGGGTGTAGTTTCTTTTAGGTTTTATGGTTCAGGGTTTAGAAATTGAGGTTGAAAATCTATGGTTTAATATTTAATGATTTGGTTTTGGTATTTTGGGCTTAGGGTTTTGGGTTAATGGTTTATGTTTAGGGTAAGGGTTATGGTTATGGTTAGGGTTAGTGTTTAGTATTTGAGGTTTAATATCAATGGTTTACTGTTTAATGTTTGGGTTTTGGTATTTTGGGCTTGGGGTTTAGGGTTTATGCTAGGGTTAGGTTTAGGGTTAATGTTAGGGTTGGGTTAGGGTTTAGGTTGTTCTTTAGGTATTAGAGTTTGGGGTTAAGGATTTGATTTCTAATATCTTTGTTTTATTGTTTAATTTAAGGGTTTTGGTATTTTGAGATTAGGGTTTAGCATTTAGGGTTAGGGTTAAGGATAGGGTTAGGGTTAGGGTTAGTGTCAGGGATAGGGTTTAAGGTTTTTTTGGGGTTAAGGTTTGGGTTTTGGTATTTTGGGCTTGGGGTTTCGGGTTAGTAGTTTAGGGTTATCGTAAGTTTAGGGTTAGGGTTAGGGTTTAGTTTATTTTAGGTTTTAGGGTTTGTGTTTTAGGATTTGAGGATTAAAATCTATGGTTTAGTGTTTAATGTTTGGGTTTTCGTATTTTGGACTTAAGAATTTTTTCTAAACAAAATATTTAGTATTAGTAACTAAGATAAAGAATCTAATTAACTATGAAAAATATTTGCTGACAATTGAATAACTAACGCAAATGACGGCAAAAATTTGTATTCTCGTGGAAATAGGAAGGGGGTAATAGAAACCCCACAAAATTTGAATCTAAAGAGTGATATCATAGGGAGAAATCAGACGACGTTTTGGAGCTCCACTTTTGATGGCTTCTTGTCTTTGGGAGGTGGGTTACGGTAAATAACGATCAATGCCAGCTGAAATAAAGCTAATAGTGTTCCATCTCTGTTTCTAGTCAAGATGTAGAGATCAAAGTTGAGGAGAGCATAGATGGCCCAACAGATTCCATTAACGAAGCATGCCAGGGAAAGCGTCTTTTGCAAGAATTCAGCACTCTTTGTTTTGATCACCTTGTACATGATTAATAAAGGGGATCCATACATACAAATTCCGAAGGCGGTAGGAGGAATTCCTACAACAGTGGTTCTAATTGCGTAAGTGTGCAAGCCTATCATGGTTCGAGCTACAGCGGTGGCCAGCCCCACGATTTCACCTAACAAAATAGAAACTATTTCTAGCCGATATCTTTTGCTTGTGTAGAAGAAAAATATGGAAATATAGCACAACATCATGAAGATACCAACATTGTTGATGGTGACCACAAGAATGTTGGGTGGATACACGAAAGACATGTCGTAGTAAATCCACATCAAACAGTTCATTGTAGATGCAATGTATGTGTACGAGTGGAACTCCTCCACTAATTTGTTTTTGATGATTCGACTAAATGTTTGTATTGGCGAAGCAAAGAGAACAAACAATAAGACATTGTCGATAATGCCGACGATAAAACAAATATTATTCGTACTCATGACCATCTTCGATGGCTTTCGAGAAAAAACTAGATGCGAGAGGAGTATTTTTAGTGTTTAGGGTTAGTGTTAGGGTTAGGATTTGGGTTAGGGTGTAGTTTTGTTTTAGGTTTTATGATTTAGGGTTTAGCATTTGAGGTTTAATATTTATGGTTTAGTATTTAATGTTTGAGTTTTGGTATTTTGGGCTTTGGGATGTGTGTTTATTTTTTAGGGTTAGGGTTAGGGTTAGAGTTAGGGTTTGGGTTAGGGTTTAGTTTTTTTTAATTGTAATGACCCTTGTGGTGGGTTAAGGGATGAGTAACACCCCCTGGCCTTATCATTTAACATAAAAAAATATTACAAAAAAGGGGGCTATACCTTACCTTCATACCTATGATGGGTCAAACGGACATACCTACTAAGGTTAGTCCATTTACCCTTACAAAATGGATATATTCTTAAAAACAAATTTTAGAATACCATAAACAAGGGAGACTCCACTTACAATTGAATAATAAAAAACTTAACCATAATCTAAACCATCTATGCATACAGACAATTAGCATAAGTTTTCAAGGAATAGACAGTTGACATAACGTAAATCATCATGCAATATCTAACAGTGTTCATAATGGTGGTTTTTAATCTTTTTAAGCTTCTTTCTTCTGAAGTTTTGCATTCCAAACTTTTCCGATATGTAGCTTCCTTTGATTAGTCCCACGAGTTGATGTTGAGTGTAATAATGTTGTATGATATCTTGTTTATGACTCCACTTTGATAATAAATCTGCAGTGGCATTCGCTTCACAATATACATGCCTGCATTGGAAGAATTCGAGTTTACTGGCGATCAGTTGTATTGCGTTGATATCATGTCTGCTTCTCCATGGACTTCTACTTGCATTATTGATCCATTTTCATAGTAATTCCGAATCCACATCTAAAAACTGATTCCCCGTAATGTTGCCTTAATCTATTGTTATTAGTACCAAAACCAAAAGAATAGAGTATGCATCAACTAATTTACCTTGATGATCTCTTAATATGCATCCCCCTCCTATTTTACCTGGATTGTGCATAGCACTACCATCAGTGTTTAACTCCCTATTGTAGGCTTTTCCCAGTGTACCATAGTGACCGTATACTATTGTTGGCATTGCTCAACCAAGATGATCAGCCCTCCCCAGTTATATGGCCATTAGTTATTAGGAAAAGCTACGATTAACAACTATGTTATGTCTCTAAATATTGCATACTGAACTCTTCATAGACTGGATTTTTTGCCTCCATACATCACTGCACACCTATTTTTCCACAAATGACAACAAATAAAATTAGGTAAAACTTGAAATAAAGTTTTTTCAACCTCATTGTGATATCGTAGACTTCTCCAATGCATTAACAAGTTCCTCAAATTGGTATTGATATGTCATGTGCCCACCATTGCTGCATGTTTCTTCCAGATATAGTTAGCAAAATGTCCATTTACAAAAATATAATCGATTTCATCCTTCCCTGATCTATGATAAAAATAACAATCAGCATCTTCCTTTCCAAACGTAAGAAGTTTTTCATTAGTTGGTAATTTACCCCTCAAAGCTCTCTAAATGAATAAAGAGACTTTGAAAGGTAAATTCTTATGACAAATACTTTTAGTAATAGGGTTTTTCTGTATGTTTTTTCCTTATGATTTCCGAGGCAGTAGATATAGAGAATTGCCAATTTTTAGTAGGGATCCAGTTGGCTGTGTCAGGCAGACCTTCCTGGTATTGAATAGTGATATCAAGAATCACAGAAATTAGTAACGGAGGACCATGTAATGAAAATCCCTTTCCTTCCAATGTCCTACGTTTAAAAAATAAGATATTTTAATATTGTTCAAACTTTAAATATTGTCACTGTACTTAGCTAGAGGTACATCCCCAAACCAATTATCCCACTAAAAGCTACACGTACCTGAGTGAATTTTCCAACTAATATGTGATTCAACAGCTTGTCTATTTCTAGTAAGATACCTCAAAACCAATGACTGCCGATTATCATATTTCTTAGCCACTATGCTAGATCTTTGACAATATTTGGATTTAAAAAATAGCCCCCACAAAGATTGTTTGGTTCTAAATTCCCACCATTGTTTATATTGGAATGACTTACAAATATCTTCCAATAACTTTATCCCTATACCCCCCTCATCAGTAGGATAACCAAGAGTTTCCCATGACGCCAAATGGTATTTTTTCTTTTCCTTTTCATTCCCCAAAATAAGTAAGCCATTGAGTTTTTCTTAGGTTTTAGGCTTTGTGGTTTTGGATTTGAGGTTTAAAATATATGGTTTAGGGTTTTTTTGTACATAGGTTTTAGGGTTTAGGGTTTAAGGTTAGGTTTGGGATTATTGTTAGAGTGTGATATTTTTTTAGGTTTATGGTTCAAGGCTTAGCATTTGAGGTTATAATAAATGGTTTAGTATTTAATGTTTGGGTTCGGTATTTCAGGCTTAAGGTTTTGGGTTTATGTTTAGGGTTAGGGTTAGGATTAATGTTAGGGTTAGGGTTTATGTTTTTTTAGATTTTAGGGTTATGGATTAACCATTTGAGTTGTATTATCTATGGATTAGTGTTTAATGTTAGGTTTTTTGTATTTTGAGCTTTAGTCTTAGGGTTAGGGTTAGGGTTCATGTTAGGGTTAGGGTTTAGTTTTTTTTAGGTTTTAGGTTTTGGGGCTTAGAATTTTTGGTTTAAAATCTATCGTTTAGTGTTTAATGTTAGGGTTATCGTATTTTAAGCGTGGGGTTTTGGGTGAATGGATTAGGGTTAGGGTTAAGCTTTGGGTTAGGGTTAGGTTAGTGTTTAGGTTTTCTTTAGGTTTTAGGGTTTGTATTTACGATTTGAGGTTTAAAATCTATGGTTTAGGGTTTAGGTTTACTTTTTTTGATGTTTTTTTGGCCTTAGGGTTTAGGCTTTAAGGTTTATGGTTAGGGTTAGTGTTAGGATTAGTGTTAGGGTGTAGGATATTTTTAGGTTTTATGATTCAGGGTTTACCATTTGAGGTTTAAAATCTATTCATTAGTATTTAATATTTGGTTTTTTGTATTTTGGGCGTAGGGTTTTGGGTTAGGTTTAGGGTAAGGTTTTGGTTTAGGGTTAGCGTTTTGGTTTTTTTAGGTTTTTGGGATTAGGGTTTAGAATTGGAGATTAATATCAGTTGTTTAGTGTTTAATGTTTGGATTTTGGTATTTTGGGCTTGGGGTTTAGGGTAGTGTTAATGTTAGCTTTAGGGTTAGGGTTTAGTTTTTTTTAGGTTTTAGGGTTTGGGGTTAAGGATTTGAGTTGTAATATCTATGGTTTAGTGTTTAATGTTAGGGTTTTGGTATTTTGGGCTTTGGGTTTACAGTTTAGGGTTTCAGGTTAATGGTTTAGGTTTATGGTTAAGGTTAGGGTTAGGGTTAGGTTTAGAGTGATGGTTTACCTTTTTATTATGTTTTAGGTTTTGTAGTTTAGGATTTTAGGTTTCAAATCTATGGTTTAGTGTTTAATGTTTTGGTATTTGTATTTTCGACTTAGGGGTTTTTTGGACATTTTTTTGGACTTAGGTTTAGAGTTTAGGTTTTAGGGTTAGGGTTAGGGTTAGTGTTTAGGTTGTTTTTTATGTTTTCGGGTTTGGGGTTAAGGATTTGAGTTGTAATATAAATGGTTTAGTGAATAATGTTAGGGTTTTGGTATTTTGGGCTTTGGATTTAGGGTTTTGGGTTTCAAGTTAATTTTTTAGGGTTAGGGTTAGGGTTAGGGTTTAGCTTTTTTTAGGTTTTAGGTTTGTGGTTTAGGATTTTGAGGTTTTAAATCTATGGTTTAATGTTTAATATTTTTGTTTTTGTATTTTGGACTTAGGGTTTTTTTTGACTTTTTTTTGGTCTTAGGGTTAGTGTTTAGGTCTTAGGGTTAACGTTACGGTTAGGATTGGGGTTAGGGTGTAGGATTATTTTTAGGCTTAATGATTCAGGGTTTAGCATTTAAGTTTTAAAATCTATGGTTTAGTATTTAATATTTGGGTTTTTGTATTTTGGGCTTAGGGTTTTGTGTTTATTGTTTAGGGTTAGTGTTAGTGTTAGGGTTAGCGTTAGGGTTAGGGTTTTGTTTATTTTTAGGTTTATAGGTTTAGGGTTTAAGGTTTAGGGTTAGCGTTAGGTTTTAATATCAATGGTTTTGGGTTTAATTTTAGGGTTTTTGGTATTTTAGGCTTGGGGTTTAGGGTTAATGGTAGGGTTAGTGTTAGGGTTTATATTTTTTTTGTTTTAGTATTTGAGGTTAAGGATTTGAGGTTTAATATCTATGGTTTAGTGTTTAATGTTATGGTTTTGGTATTTTGGGCTTTGGGGTTAGGGTTAAGGATAGGGTTAGGGCTAGGGTTTAGTTTTTTTTTTGGTTTTAGGTTTTGCGTTTTTGGATTTTATGTTTAAAATCTATGGTTAAGTGTTAATGCCTGAGTTTTGGTATTTTGGGGTTGGGTTTTGGGTTAATGGTTTAGGGTTAGGGTTACTGTTAAGGTTAGGGTTAGGTTTTGGATTAGGGCTAGGGTTAGGTTTAATTATTTTTTTATTATTTTAGAGTTTGTGGTTTAAGATTTCAGGTTTAAAATATATGATTTAGTCTTTAATGTTTGGGTTTTCGTATTTTGGACTTAGGTTTTTATTAGACATTTTTTTTGGACTTAGGGTTTAGGATTTAGGGTTATGGTTAGGGTTAGGGTGAAGGTTTTTTTAGGTTTTATGGTTCAGGGTTTAGCATTTGAGGTTTATAATCTATGGTTTTGTATTTACTATTTGGGTTTTGGTATTTTGGGCTTAGTGTTTCGGGTTTATGGTATAGGGTTAGGGTTAGGGATAAGGTTAAGTTTAGGGTTAGGGTTAGTTTTTTTTTTTTTAGGGTTTAGGGTTTAGGGTTTAGGATTTTTAATATCAATGATTTAGTGTTTAATGTTTGGGTTTTGGTATTTTGGGCTTGAGTTTAAGGTTTATGGTAGGGTTAGGGTTAGGGTTAGGGTTTAGGTTGTTTTTTAGGTTTGAGGGTTTGGAGTTAAGGATTTGAGTTGTAATATCTATGGTTTAGTTTTAATGTTAGGGTTTTTCGTATTTTGGACTTAGGTTTTAGGGTTTAGGGTTTAAGGTTAGGGTTAGAGATAAGGTTAGGGTTAGGGTTCGTGTTAGGGATAGTGTTAGGGTTAGGGTTTAGGGTTTTTTTGAGGTTTGAGGTTTTGGGGTTAGGATTTTTGGTTTAAAATCTATGGTTTAGGTTTAATGTTTGGGTTTTGGTATTTTGAACTTGGGGTTTTAGGTTATTGGCTTAGGGTTAGTATTAGGATTAAGGTTAGGGTAAGGGTTTTGGTTAGGGTTTATGGGTTTTTTAGGTTTTAGGGTTTGCGGTTTAGGATTTAAAGTTTAAAAGTTTAGTGTGTAATGTTTGGGTTTTCGTATTTTGGACTTAGTTTTTTTTGAAGTTAGGGTTTAGGGTTTAGGATTTAGGTTTAGGGTTAGGGTTAGTCTAGGTTTAGGGTTAGGGTGTAGTTTCTTTTAGGTTTTATAGTTCAGGGTTTAGCATTTGAGGTTGAAAATCTATGGTTTAATATTTAATGATTTGGTTTTGGTATTTTGGGCTTAGGGTTTCGTTTTATGGTTTAAGTTTAGGGTAAGGGTTATGGTTAGGGTTGGGGTTAGGGTTTAGCATTTGAGGTTTAATATCAATGGTTTACTGTTTAATGTTTGGGTTTTGGTATTTTGGGCTTAGGGTTTAGGGTTTATGGTAGGGTTAGGTTTAGGGTTAATGTTAGGGTTGGGTTAGGGTTTAGGTTGTTTTTTAGGTATTAGAGTTTGGGGTTAAGGATTTGATTTCTAATATCTTTCTTTTGCTGTTTAATTTAAGGGTTTTGGTATTTTGAGATTAGGGCTTAGGGTTTAGGGTTAGGGTTAAGGATAGGGTTAGGGTTAGGGATAAGGTTTAAGGTTTTTTTAGAGTTAATGTTTGGGTTTTGGTATTTTGGGCTTGGGGTTTCGGGTTAGTAGTTTAGGGTTATCGTAAGGTTTAGGGTTAGGGTTAGGGTTTAGTTTATTTTAGGTTTTAGGGTTTGTGGTTTAGGATTTGAGGATTAAAATCTATGGTTTAGTGTTTAATGTTTGGGTTTTCGTATTTTGGACTTAAGAATTTTTCTTAAACAAAAAATTTAGTATTAGTAACTGAGATAAAGAATCTAATTCACTATGAAAAATATTTGCTGACAATTGAATGACTAAAGCAAATGCCGCAAAAATTTGTGTTCTCGTGGAAATAGGAAGGGGGTAACAGAAACCCCACAAAATATAAATCTAAAGAGCGATATCATAGGGAGAAATCAGACGACGTTTTGGAGCTCCACTTCTGATGGCTTCTTGTCTTTGGGAGGTGGGTTACGGTAAATGACGATCAATGCCAGCTGAAATAAAGCTAATAGTGCTCCATCTCCGTTTCTAGTCAAGATGTAAAGATCAAACTTGAGGAGAGCATAGATGGCCCAACAGATTCCATTAACGAAGCATGCCAGGGAAAGCGTCTTTTGCAAGAATTCAGCACTATTTGTTTTGATCACCTTGTATATGATTGATAGAGGGTATCCATACATACAAATTCCGAAGGTGGTAGGAGGAATTCCTACAACAGTGGTTCTACTTGCGTAAGTGTGCAAGCCTAACATGGTTCGAGCTACAGCGGCGTCCAGCCCCACGATTTCACCTAACAAAATAGAAACTATTTGTAGCCGATATCTTTTGCTTGTGTAGAAGAAAAATATGGAAATATAGCACAACATCACGAAGATACCAACGTTGTTGATGGTGACCACAAGAATGTTGGGTGGATACACGAAAGGCATGTAGTAGTAAATCCACATCAAATAGTTCATTGTACATGCAATGTATGTGTACGAGTGGAACTCCTCCACTAATTTGTTTTTGATGATTAGACGAAATGTTTGCATTGGCGAAGCAAATAGAACAAACAATAAGACATTGTCGATAATGCCGACGATAAAACAAATATTATTCGTACTCATGGCATTCTTCGATGGCTTTTGAGAAAAAACTAGAGGTTTTTGTTTTTTTTTAGGTTTTAGGGTTTGGGGTTAAGGATTTGAGTTGTAACATCTTTGGTTTAGTGTTTAATGTTAGGGTTTTGGTATTTTGGGCTTTGGGTTTACGGTTTAGGGTTTTAGGTTAATGGTTTAGGTTTAGGTTTAGGGTTAGGGTTAGGGTTAGGGTTAGAGTGATGGTTTACCTTTTTTTAGGTTTTAGGTTTTGTGGTTTAAGATTTGAGGTTCCAAATCTATGGTTTAGTGTTTAATGTTTTGGTATTTGTATTTTCGACTTAGGGTTTTTATGGACATTTTTTTGGACTTAGGTTTAGAGTTTAGGTTTTAGGGTTAGGGTTACGGTAAGGATTGGGATTAGAGTGTAGGCTTTTTTAAGGTTTAATGGTTAGGGGTTTAGCATTTAAGGTTTAAAATCAATTCTTTAGTATTTAATGTTTAGGTTTTGGTATTTTGGGATTAGGGTTTTGTGTTTATTTTTTTATAGTTAGGGTTAGCATTTTGTTTATTTTTAGGTTTGTAGGTTTAGGGTTTAAAATTTGAGGTTTAATATCAATGGTTTTGTGTTTAATGTTTGTGTTTTGGTATTTTGGTCTTGGGGTTTAGGGTTAATGTTAGGGTTAGTGTTAGGGTTAATGTTAGGGTTTAGGTTTTCTTTTTGGTTTTAGTATTTGGGGTTAAGGATTTGAGGTTTAATATCTATGGTTTAGTGTTTAATGTTATGGTTTTGGTATTTTGGGCTTTGTGCTTAGGGTTTAGTGTTTAAGGTTCGGGTTAAGGATTGGGTTAGGGCTAGGTTTAGGAGTTTTTTCAGTTTTAGGTTTTCTATTTTTGATTTTATATTTAAAATCTATGGTTTAGTGTTAAATGTTTGGTATTTTGGGGTTGGGTTTAGGGTTAATGGTTTAGGGTTAGGGTAATTTTAAGGTTAGGGTTAGGGTTTTGATTAGGGTTAGGGTTAGGGTTTAGGCTTTTTTTAGGTTATAAGGTTTGTGGTTTAGGATTTGAGGTTTGAAATCTATGGTTTAGTCTTTAATGTTTGGGTTTTTGTATTTTGGACTTATTTTTTTTTTAACATTTTTTTGGACTTGGGTTTAGGGATTAGGGTTATGGTTAGGGTTAGGGTGTATTTTTTTTTTTAGGTTTTATGGTTCAGGTTTAGCAATTGAGGTTTAAAATATATGGTTTTGTATTTACTTTTTGGTTTTTGGTATTTTGGGCTTAGGGTTTAGGGCTTAGGGTTTATGGTCTACGGTTAGGGTTAGGGTTAAGGTTAAGGTTAAGGTTAGTTTTTTTTTTTTTTAGGTTTTAGGGTTCAGGGTTTGAGGTTTAATATCAATGGTTTAGTCTTTAATGTTTGGGTTTTGGTATTTTTGGTTTGTGTTTATGGTTAGGGTTAGTGTTTAGGTTGTTTTTTAGGTTTTAGGGTTTGGAATTAAGGAATTGAGTTGTAATATCTATGGTTTAGTGTTTAATGTTAGGGTTTATGTATTTTGAGCATAGGTTTTTAGAGTTTAGGGTTTAGGGTTAGGGTTAGGGTTCGTGTTAGAGATAGGGTTAGGGTTAAGGTTTAGTATTTTTTTAAGGTTTGAGGTTTTGGGGTTAGGATTTTTGGTTAAAAATCTATGGTTTAGTGTATAATATTTGGGTTTTGGTATTTTTAACTTAGGGTTTCAAGTTAATGGCTTAGGGTTTGTATTAGGATTAAAGTTAGGGTTAGGGTTTAGGTTTTTCAAGGTTTAAGGGTTTGAGATTTAGGATTTGAGGTTTAAAATATATGGCTGTGTTTAATGTTTGGGTTTTCGTATTTTGGACTTCGGTTTTTTTTAACTTAGGGTTTAGGGTTAGCGTTAGTCTAGGATTAGGGTTAGGATGTTTTTTTTTTTAGGTTTTATGAACCAGGTTTAGCATTTGAAGTTAAAAATCTATGGTTTAGTATTTAATGTTTGGGTTTTGATATTTTGGGCTTAGGGTTTCCGATTTATGGTTTAGGTTTAGGTTTAGGGTTAGGGTTAGGGTTAGGGTTAGAGTGATGGTTTACCTTTTTTTAGGTTTTAGGTTTTGTGGTTTAAGATTTGAGGTTCCAAATCTATGGTTTAGTGTTTAATGTTTTGGTGTTTGTATTTTTGACTTAGGGTTTTTATGGACATTTTTTTGTACTTAGGTTTAGAGTTTAGGTTTTAGGGTTAGGGTTACGGTAAGGATTGGGATTAGAGTGTAGGCTTTTTTTAAGGTTTAATGGTTAGGGGTTTAGCATTTAAGGTTTAAAATCAATGCTTTAGTATTTAATGTTTGGGTTTTGGTATTTTGGGCTTAGGGTTTTGTGTTTATTTTTTTAGAGTTAGGGTTAGGATTTTGTTTATTTTTAGGTTTGTAGGTTTAGGGTTTAAAATTTGAGGTTTAATATCAATGGTTTTGTGTTTTGGTGTTTTGATCTTGGGGTTTAGGGTTAATGTTAGGGTTAGTGTTAGGGTTAATGTTAGGGTTTAGGTTTTCTTTTTGGTTTTAGTATTTGGGGTTAATGATTTGAGGTTTAATATCTATGGTTTAGTGTTTAATGTTATGGTTTTGGTATTTTGGGCTTTGTGCTTAGGGTTTAGTGTTTAAGGTTCGGGTTAAGGATTGGGTTAGGGCTAGGTTTAGGAGTTTTTTCAGTTTTAGGTTTTCTGTTTTTGATTTTATATTTAAAATCTATGGTTTAGTGTTAAATGTTTGGTATTTTGGGATTGGGTTTAGGGTTAATGGTTTAGGGTTAGGGTAATTTTAATGTTAGGGTTAGGGTTTTGATTAGGGTTAGGGTTAGGGTTTAGGTTTTTTTTAGGTTATAAGGTTTGTGGTTTAGGATTTGAGGTTTGAAATCTATGGCTTAGTCTTTAATGTTTGGGTTTTTGTATTTTGGACTTAGTTTTTTTTAACATTTTTTTGGACTTGGGTTTAGGGTTTAGGGTTATGGTTAGGGTTAGGGTGTAGTTTTTTTTTTTTAGGTTTTATGGTTCAGGTTTAGCAATTGAGGTTTAAAATCTATGGTTTTGTATTTACTTTTTGGTTTTTTGTATTTTGGGCTTAGGGTTTAGGGCTTAGGGTTTATGGTCTAGGATTTGGGTTAGGATTAAGGTTAAGGTTAAGGTTAATTTTTTTTTTTTTTAGCTTTTAGGGTTCAGGGTTTCAGGCTTAATATCAATGGTTAAGTCTTTAATGTTTGGGTTTTGTTTTTTTTGGTTTGTGTTTATGGTTAGGGTTAGTGTTTAGGTTGTTTTTTAGGTTTTAGGGTTTGGAATTAAGGAATTGAGTTGTAATATCTATGGTTTAGTGTTTATTGTTAGGGTTTATGTATTTTGAGCATAGGTTTTTAGAGTTTAGGGTTTAGGGTTAGGGTTAGGGTTAGGGTTCGTGTTAGAGATAGGGTTAGGGTTAAGGTTTAGTATTTTTTTAAGGTTTGAGGTTTTGGGGTTAGGAGTTTTGGTTAAAAATCTATGGTTTAGTGTATAATATTTGGGTTTTGGTATTTTTTACTTAGGGTTTCAAGTTAATGGCTTAGGGTTTGTATTAGGATTAAAGTTAGGGTTAGGGTTTTGGTTTTGGTTAGGGTTTAGGTTTTTTTAAGGTTTAAGGGTTTGAGATTTAGGATTTGAGGTTTAAAATATATGGCTGTGTTTAATGTTTGGGTTTTCGTATTTTGGACTTAGGTTTTTTTTAACTTAGGGTTTAGGGTTAGCGTTAGTCTAGGATTAGGGTTAGGATGTGGTTTTTTTTAGGTTTTATGAACTAGGTTTAGCATTTGAAGTTAAAAATCTATGGTTTAGTATTTAATGTTTGGGTTTTGATATTTTGGGCTTAGGGTTTCCGATTTATGGTTTAGGGTTGCGGTTAGGGTTAAGGTTAGAGTTAGGGTTAGGGTTAAGGTTAAGGTTAAGACTTTCTTTTTTAGTTTTTTGGGCTTAGGGTTTAGGATTTGAGGCTTAATATCAATCGTTTAGAGTTTAATGTTTGCGGTTTGGTATTTTGGGCTTGGGGTTTAGGGTTAATGTTAGGGTTAGGGTTAGGGTTAATGTTAGGGTTAGGGTTAGGGTTTAGTTTTTTTTTTAGGTTTTAGAGTTTGAGGTTATGAATTTGAGTTGTAATATCTATGGTTTAGTGTTTAATGTTAGGGTTTTGGTATTTTGTCATTTAGATTTAGGGTTTAGGGGTTAGGGTTAAGGTTAAGGATTGTGTTAGGGTTGGGTTTTGGTTTTTTTAGGTTTTTGGGTTTAGGGTTTAGGATTTGAGGTTTAATATCAATGGTTTAGTGTTTAATGTTTTGGTTTTTGTATTTTGGGCTTGAGGTTTAGGATTATGGTAGGGTTAGGGTTAATGTTAGGTTTAGGGTTAGGGTTTAGGTTGTTTTTTAGATTTTAGGGTTTGGAGTTAAGGATTTGAGTTGTAATATTTATGGTTTAGTGTTTAATGTTAGGGTTTTGGTATTTAGGGCTTAGGGTTTAGGGTTTAGGGTTGGTGTTTAAGATAGGGTTAGGGTTAGGGTTAAGGTTAGGGATAAGGTTAGGGTTTAGTGTTTTTTTCAGGTTTTAGGTGTTGGGTTTAGGAATTTTGGTTTAAAATCTATGGTTTACTGTTTAATGTTTGGGTTTTGGTATTTTGGGCTTGGGGTTATGAGATAATGGTTTAGGGTTAGGATTAGGGGTAAGGTTATGGCTAGGGTAAGGGTTTAGTTTTTTTTTTTTGGTTTTAGGGTTTGTGGTTTAGGATTTGAGGTTTAAAATCTATGGTTTAGTGTTTAATGTTTGGGTTTTCGTATTTTGGACTTGGGGTTTTATTTGGATTTTTTTTAGGGCTTAGGGTTTAGGGTTAGGCTTAGTCTAGGATTAGGGTTATGGTGTAGGTTTTTTTTAAGTTTTATGGTTCAGTGTTTAGCATTTGAGGTTTAAAATGTATGGTTTAGTATTTAATGTTTGGGTTTTTGTATTTTGGGATTAGGGTTACAGGTTTATAATTTAGGGTTAGGGTTAAGGTTAAGGTTAGGGTTAGGGTTATGTTTAGGGTTTTGGGTTTTTTAAGGATTTTGGGTCTAGAGTTTAGGATTTGAGGTTTAATATCAATTGTTTAGTGTTTAATGTTTGGGTTTTCGTATTTTGGTCGTGGGGGTTAGGGTTTATGGTACTGTTAGGGTTAGGATTAGGGTTTATGTTTTTTTTTAGGTTTTACGGTTTGGGGTTGACGATTTAAGTTGTAATATCTATGGTTTATTGTTTAATTTTAAGGTTTTGTTATTTTTTTTTAGAGAACGACCCTTGTGGTGGGTCAGGGGCTGAGCAACACCCCCAGGCCTTATCATTTATTTAAAATCAAAAGTACATAGAGGGGGGCATAGACCTTACCTCCGATCCTAAGGTGGGTTATGAGTTGACCAACCTACTAAAGTTATTCAACTCAACCCTAGTACATCATATTATATTCAAAAAGAGACTAAGCACCTATGGAGGACTCCTCCTCAATACAAAGATTACTCGAATACATAAACAAGGGAGACTCTCCCCTTTACAAGAAAAGTCTATAGAAATAAAAGATTCTATCTGAATAACCATATCAAAGACATAATCATTCCAAATTGTAAATTTCTAAAAGAACCTAAATCTTATACAACCTATAACTTAAGAAAACCTTGAATTTTAACAAAACAATAATACTAAAGACCTCTACTTCTAGCCCTAGTAAGAGGCCTTCAATATAACCAGAACTTATATTATGTCTTGTTTTCCTCCTTCCTCTAGGTGAAAACCCTTGTTTATCTCTAAAATCTTGTATATCTTCTTCATATTCAGTGTGAAAGGTGGATTTAACTTCCTCTTCATCTTCATTACTATCAAAGGATCTAGTATATTCATCATATTCATCCTCGGATGCTATATGACTATATTCTTCCTCTTCTTCACCTCTTTTTTGTTGTCCTGTTGTTCCTTCATTTGTGTTTTTGAGAGCTTTTCTTCTTTTTTTACTCAGCCTATTTTTGGATATATTGTTAATATTTTGAGGTGAATTGCCTTCCTCTTCAAGTTGTTTTTTGTTATCATGCTGCTGACTTGATCTGGTAATTGCAAGAGACTGTGTTGGAGTTGATATCTTATCATCTTCATATTGCTGGACTTGAGCTGAACTGCTACACTCCCCTTCTTGCTAAATCAACCCTGTTCTTTGTATTTCCTTCCCCTGCAAATAAATTCTATGTTCTCCTCTATTTCCATATTTTCACTTCCTTCCACATCTACACAAATTCTATTAGTCTCACATAATATGGGCATGTGTTGTGATAGATCGGATTGTGAAATCATACCTGGTATAGCATCTACAGTGTGAATTTTACCAAATTCACTTTGCCCATGGCTTGCATGGTCTGTTTGTTGGAGAAGAACAGTTGTATAATCTTCATTGTGTATCTCTGTTTGAGGTATTGTATTATGTTCCTGCCTATCTAATTCAATAAAATTGTTAGACATAGGAACATTAATTTGCATAACTGTTTGGACTGGTTGTTCTACATGTTGCGTAATATTCTACTGCAGATTTTTAGCTTTCCATAGAGTCTTGGGATGGACTTGCTCCTGCTGTGTATTTTGCTATGTTTTTTGCTTCTGCCATTTATCACTTTGATCAACAAATTATGGAACCTGCTGCATTTGTTGTGTGTTATCTGCAGGTTGTTTACCCTGCTGTATTTCACTTACATCATGAGAAGAAGTATCCTTTTCTTTATGTTCTGTGTTGGCTTTCCTTTTTTGCCCCACTTCCAATTTAATTGTGCAGTCCTTGAGCATGTGTCTTTGATGTTTTCAATATGGACAATAGTCAGGTAAGTTTTCATACTCAATACTTTGCCACTTACCTTTGTTCAAATCTTCTTCATCATAACCAAGCCACACATGCTTAGGTCTTTCTTTTGTAAGATCAAGTTGGATTCTAACTCTTGCCATGCTTCCCCTTGTCTTATTAACAGTAGCATTGTCCAAGTATAAAACCTTACCAATAGGAGATAGCATAACCGTATGTATATCCTTATAATTGCAATTCAATGGGAGTTTCAGAAGCCCTATCCAAACTTGAACAATAGGTGCTTCCTCTATTGGTTTAAAAGTAGGTTTCCAAGTTTGAATTCGCATAGACTCGCCCTTAATAATCGTTCTTTGTTTAGTTCAAACTGTTACAAAGTCTAATTCATTATCCAAATCAATGTAGACATATCTAACATTGAACTAAGCAATTTTAACTCCACCTGATAGTTGCGTTTTGTTGATAAAATTATGTCTAATTAGTTCAACTTTAGGCATTGCATAACTAAATTTACCAATTAGAGTAGACTTACAGCTATCACGCCATTTAACCAAGAAATCTTCAGCACTAAATATAACAGCTGGTCTACCTTGTTTCGTAGTAATCTTAGGTGTCTCAAACAATATTGGAGCAGCGTTTTAGCCAAATTACATCTAAGTCTAGCTGCATACGTTTGTATCAAATTATAGGGAGCAGGTTCTTGATCTTCTCCTTTATAGGGAAATTGTTGACTACTTTGATTATTGTACATTCTAACAGGAACTAGATTCTGGGGACCCTTCTTATTTTGATTATTTTGTCTAGTAAGATTAATTGAAATTTGAGGGAATTCATTAATATTTGTAAGTTCATTACCACTCCCATTCCCACCTTGTACATGGCATGTTCGTACCTTAGTCCCCTGATCTTTCTGTTTGTCAACAACAACAGTAGGCTTAGAAGCAACACACACATTAACATTATCAACAGTAGGCTTAGAAGCAACACACACATTAACACTCTCACCAGCAACTAGACCAACATTAGTAACATTAGGAGCCATACTAGTTGAAACAATCTTACCTGTGTGTACTCGTTCATCATTAGTACTTGTATCTACATTGCTATAGCATTTTGGGATCATTTCCTGACCTTGTATCCTTTCACTAGTCACTTGAACTTGCTGCTTCACTTGTTGATCAATATTAGGCTTGAAATTCTCCTCTACATCTTGACCTATTCCTGAAGTACTTTGTGCTGAATCTTTGGACAAGGAACTGGTTCTAATTTGTAACATAGATTGCACAACATCTTCAACTAAATTCTTTCGACATTTTTGTGAAGTTGCTTCTTGAATCTGCAAGTTAATAGAAGTACTTTATGACAGATTAGTATTTCCAAATATTACCTTAGATTTAACACCTACAACTCTTAGATTCGTTTCTTGAAATTTCTCCTCTTCGATTTCTATCGGATTTCCTCCTTTACCACCAACTGATCTTTGCAGCTGGGTGATTCCGACTCCCATTTCCTGTAAATTTTCAGTATGTTGATCGCCTTGACAAGGAGAATAATACCCAAGATTTGGTTCCATATTTACACAAGCAGACATCATTCGTAAAGTAGATCACTCATCTAGCGATTTGTGATCTCTGATTTTTAGACCTACAAACTCTTTTTTGTCCTATTTCTTGCTAATATCAACATCCCGCCCAAATTTAATAACAGGCAAACCATAATTCGCCATTTCCATGACTCATCTTGCCCATTCTAATTCCTCCACAGAAATTGCAATCGTTTCTTCATGCCGCAACATTGAATTTGTGGAAACTTCTTTTGTTTGTGGATCAATGTTTTGATGAAATTGTTCCTTATATGGTGGACGATTTTGTTCCACCAGCGTCTTTAACGCCATGCCGAGTGACCTCCGATTGTCCGCTATGAGAGAACTAGAGAAAAAAAATTTGGCTGCGCGGTAGAGAGAGAGTTCCACTCAATAGGCGTCAAGAGAATAGGAGGTCATGGACATTCGAACCTTTTTACCTTCATGCAAAACACATGTACAACTTGAACAGGATATCAAACAAGAAGCTGAAGATGAGTCTTGGTGTCTGGTCTGCAGTCGCCATTGGTGTTATAGTCCCAGCTTATGCTGTCGTCTTCCAGCAAAAGAAAACTGCTTTGGGATAGATCATCATGCTATTACATCTCCACCACAATAATGCTGCCCTTGGAGCTTCCATGTATGAATTTAGAGAGAATTAAATAGCTTTCAGTTTTGACTTAGCTTTACCCTGGTGGTTGCATTTCTTGTTTCTGTTTTGGCACAATATTGGTAAGCCTGGTTCAGAAATAATATTTTCTTAACTGAAAAACCATATTGGTTAAAAAACAATGTATTTTGGGTTTAGGGTTTAGGGTTTAGGGTTAGGGATAAGGATAGGGTTAGGGTTAGGGTTCGTGTTAGAGATAGGGTTAGGGTTAAGGCTTATGGTTTTTTTAGGTTTTAGGTTTTGGGGTTTAGGATTTTTGGTTTAAAATCTATGGTTTAGTGTTTAATTTTTGAGTTTTGGTATTTCGGGATTGGGGTTTTGGGTTAATAGTTTAGGGTTATGGTTAGCGTTAGGGTTAGGGTTAGGGTTTAGTTTTTTTTTTGAGGTTTTAGGGTTTGTGGTTTAGGATTTGAGGTTTAAAATCTATTGTTTAGTGTTTAGTATTTTGGACTGAGGTCATTTTTTTAAAACATTTTTTAAAGAAAAAATTTAGTATTACAAATGGAGATAAATAATCTAATTAGCTATAAAAAAAGTTTCCTGACAATTGAATGACTAAAGCAAATGCCGCAGAAATTAAAATATCTCATGGAAATCGAAAGGGGATAACAGAAACCCCACAAAATCTAAATATAAAGAGTGATATAATAGGGAGAAATCAGATGACGTTTTGGAGCTCCACTTTTGATGGCTTCTCGTCTGTGGTAGGTGGGTTGCGGTAAATGACGATCAATGTCAGCTGAACTAAGCTAATAGTGCTCTATCTCCGTTTCCAATCAAGATGTAGGGATCATACTTTAGGAGAGCATAGATGGCCCGACAAATTCCATTACGGAAGCATGCTATGGAAAGCGTCTTTTCCAAGAATTAAACACTCTTTGTTTTGATGACCTTGTACATGATTGATAGAGGGGATCAATACATACAGTTTCCGAAGGCGGTAGCAAGAATTCCCACAACCATGGTTCTACTTGCGTAAGTGTGCGAGCCTAACATGGTTCCAGCTACAGCGGCGGCCATCCCTATGATTTCACAAAATAAAATAGAAAGTTTTTGTAGTCGATATCTTTTGCTAGTGTAGAAGAAAAATATGGAAATATAGCACAACTGCATGAAGATACCAATGTTGTTGATGGTGACCACAAGAATGTTGTGTGGATGAACGAAAGGCATGTTGTAGTAAATCCACATCAAACAGTTCATTGTAGATGCAATGTATGGGTACAGGTGGAACTCCTCCACTGATTTGTTTTTGATGATTCGACTAAATGTTGGCATTAGAGAAGCAAAGAGAACGAACGATAAGACATTGCCGATAATGTTGGTGATAAAACAAATATTATTCGTACTCATCACCATCTTCGATGGCTTTTGAGAAAAAACTAGAGGCAAGAGAAATAGGTTTAGTGTTTAGGGTTAGTGTTAGGGTTAGGATTTGGGTTACGGTGTAGTTTTTTTTAGGTTTTGTGGTTCAGGTTTTAGAATTTGTTGTTTAAAATTTATGGTTTAGTATTTAATGTTTGAGTTTTGGTATTTTGGGCTTAGGGTTCTGGGTTTAGGGTTTAGTGTTCGGGTTAGGGTTAGAGTTAGGTTTTGGGTTAGGGTTTAGGTTTTTTTTAATCGTAATGACCTTTGTGGTGGGTCAGGGGCTGAGTAACACCCCCAGGCCTTATCATTTCACAAAAAAAAAGATGTACAAGAAGGGGGGCTATACCTTACCTTCATACCTATGATGGGTAAAATGGACCTACCTACTAAGGTTAGTCTATTTACCCTTACAAAATGGATATATTGTAAATTCAAATTTTAGAATACCATAAACAAAGGAGACTCTCCCCTTACAATTGAATAATAAAAAACTTAACCATAATTTAAACCAACTATACATAAAGACAATTAGAATAAGAAAGAACAAACAAAGTTGATATAACGTAAATCATCATTCAACATCTAACATTGTTCATCATGGTGGATTTTTAATCTTTTTAAGCTTCTTTCTTCTGAAGTTTTGCATTCCAAACTTTTCCAATATGTAGTTTCCTTTAATTAGTCCCACGAGTTGATGTTGAGTGTAAAAATGTTGTATGATATCTTGTTTATTACTCCACTTTGATAATAAATTTGTAGTGCCATTCGCTTCATGATATACATGCTTGCATTGGAAGAATTCGAGTTTACTGGAAATCAGTTGTATTGCGTCATATCATGTCTGCTTCTCCATTGACTTCTACTTGCATTATTGGTCCATTTGCTTAGAAATTCCGAATCCACATCTAAAAAAATTCGTTTATATCCATGTTTTTTGCACCTACTGATTCCCCGTAATGTTGCCTTAATCTAGTGTTATTATTACCAAAACCAAGAGGAATAGAGTATGCATAAACTAATTTACCTTGATGATATCTTAAAATGCATCCCCCTCCTATTTTACTTGGATTATGCATAGAACTACCATCAGTGTTCAACTTATATATCCCTATTGCAGCATTTTCCAGTGTACCATAGTTACCTTATACTATTACTGGCATTGCTCAACCAACTTGATCAGCCCTCCCCAGTTATATGGCCATTGGACGTGAGGAAAAGCTACGATTAACAACTATGTTATGTCTCTAAATATCACATACTGAACGCGTTGTAGACTGGATTTTTTGCCTCCATACTTCTTTGCACACCTATTTTCCCATAAAGGACAACAAATAAAATTAGGTAAAACTTGAAATAATTTTTTTTGTACCTCATTATGACATCGTAGACTTCTCCAATGCATTCACAAGTTCCTCAAATTGGTATTGGTCCGTTGTCCAGATATAGTTAGCAAAATGTCAACTTACAAAAATATGATTGATTTCATCCTTCCCTGATGTATGATAACAATAACAATCAACATCTTCCTTTCCAAACGTAAGAAGTTTTTCATTAGTTGGTAATTTACCCCTCAAAAATCTCCAAATAAAGAAAGACTTTGAAAGGTAAATTGTTATGCCAAATAATTTTATTAATAGGCTCTTTTGTATGTTTTTCTTATGATTTTCCAGGTAGTAGATATAGAGAATTGCCAATTTTCAGCACGGATCCAATTGGCTGAGTCAGGTACACCTTCCTGGTATTGAATAGTGATATCAAAAATCATAGGAATTAGTAATGGAGGATCATGTAATCGAACCTCCTTTTCCTTCCAATGTCCTACCTCTAAAAAATTAGACACTTTAATATTGTTCAAACTTGAAATATTGTCACTGTACTTAGCTAGATGTACATCCCAAAACCAATTGTCCCACCAAAAGCTACACGTTTATATTAGGATTTAGGGTTAGGGTTAAGGACAGGGTTAGGGCTAGGGTTAGGGTTTATTTTGTTTTAGGTTTTAGGTTTGTGGTTTAGGATTTGAGGTTCAAAATCTATGGTTTAGTGTTTAATATTTGGGTTTTCATAATTTGGACTTAGTTTTTTTTTAGGGTTTAGGGTTTAGTGTTAGGGTTAAGATTAGGGTTAGGGTGTAGGTTTTTTTAGATTTTATGGTTCAGGGTTTAGCATTTAAGGTTTAAATTTATGGTTTAGCATTTAATATTTTGGTTTTGGTATTTTGGGCTTAGGGTTTTGGGTTTATGGTTTAGGGTTAGGATTAGGGGTAGTGTTTGGGTTTGGGTTAGGGTTAGGGTTTTCTTAGGTTTTAGGGTTTGTGGCTTAGGATTTGAGATTTAGAATCTATGGTTTAGTGTTTAATGTTTGGGTTCTCGTATTTTGGACTTAGGGTTTTATTTGGACTTAGGGTTTAGGATTTAGGATTAGGGTGTAGTTGTTTTTAATGTTTTATTGTTCTTGGTTTATCATTTGAGGTTTAAAATCTATGGTTTAGTATTTAATGTTTGGGTTTTGGTATTTTGGGCTTAAGGTTTTGGGTTTAGGGTTTAGGGTTAGGGTTAGGGTTAGGGTTAAGATTTTTGTTTTTTTTAAGGTTTTAGGGTTTAGGGTTTTGGATTTAAGGTTTAATATCAATGGTTTAGTTTTTAATGTTTTTCTTTGTATCTTGGGCTTGGTGTTTAGAATTTCTGGTAGGGTTAGGTTTTAGGTTGTGTTTTTGGTTGTACGTTTTTGGGTTAATGATTTGAGTTGTAATATCTATTGATTAGTGTTTAATGTTAGGGTTTTGGTACTTTTTGCTTTGGGTTTAGGGTTACGGTTAAAGATAAGTTTAGGGTTAGGATTTGTGTTAGGGATAGGTTAGGGTTAGGGTTTAGGTTTTTTTAGGTTTTAGGTTTTGGGGTTTAGAACTTTTCGTTTAAAATCTATGGTTTAGTGTTTAATTTTTTGGTTTTGGTATTTTGAGCTTGCTTTTTTTTTTCTTTTTTTTTTACCTCTAAACTATGATGGTTTGGATTCAAATTCCAAAGAATTTTAGCCCTCACCTTACAATAAGATAAACCTAAGTTATATATACCACATAGAACCTAGGTAACAAACAGAGGGGGGGAGACTCTCCCCTTACAATTCAAAAATTAAACAAACTAACTTAATTATTCAAAGAAGCTATATTATGATTATAGCTTAGTTGAAAAATCATTAGAATGTTTAAGGAGGCTCTTTGATCTTCTTTGTTTTTTTTCTTCTGTAGCTTGGCATCTCAATTAAGTCTAGTTGAAAATAGGCCTTTGCTTCTCTAGATAGCTCTTGAGTAGTATAGTACCGGACAAGTAATTCTATGACTGTGTTTAGACAAAGCATCAGCCACCCAGTTAGCTTCCCTGTAGACATGTGTGCAGTTGACCTCTTGCATTTGATTTAGGAGATTCTTCAATGTATCTATGTGATTACAGATACTCCATTGAGGGGTAGCTTTTTGGAGTAACCAGTTGACTACAAGCAAAGAGTCAATTTCCAGTATGATCTTTCTGTAACCCATTTCTAGAGCCCAAGAAACACCAAAGATAGCTTCACCTATTTCATCTTGATTGTTGGTACCACTTCCTAGGGGTGAGGAGAATGTTAGTATGAATCTGCCTTCGTGATCTCTTAAAATGCCTCCAGCTCCTATCTGACCTGGATTTTCGGTT
The DNA here is from genome assembly GCA_016801875.1 of Solanum sitiens. Lineage (NCBI taxonomy): Eukaryota > Viridiplantae > Streptophyta > Magnoliopsida > Solanales > Solanaceae > Solanum > Solanum sitiens. The sequence continues at coordinate 30,177 of JABWTJ010001418.1, read as the reverse complement.
GCACTTCCATCTGTGTTAAATTTGATCCATTGATCAGGTGGTCTTGTCCAGTTTACCTTATGCACCTTTGTCACATGTGCACATCTTTTAGCTAATTGGATTATTCCACACCAAGTAGGGGGCTAGTTAACCTGAGGAAAAATATATCTAATTAGTTTATAATTATCATTATAGATTGCATACCTGACCCTTTTACCATTAGTGGCTTTGCTCCATATTTGCATTCACATCTATGTTTCCATAGATTCCAGCAGATGAGTATTGGGGAGGTCTGGAGGATGAATTTATGACCTTTATTGTTGTGTTTCATTGAACACCATTGAGTGACAAGTTGCCTCAGTGAGCTGTGATTAATCTCCACCCCTGCTCCATTTGCAAACCATCTCCAGACTTCCTTAGTAAGTTCACCATTTTTAAAGATATGGTTGATGGTATCTGATCCTTCCCTGTTCCTGCAACAAAAACAACTAGAAGGTTCCACACCATACTTAGTCAGCTTCTCATTAGTAGGTAATATTCCATTTAAAGCTCTCCAAAGCAGGAAGGAGGCTTTAAATGGTGTGTGCATGTGCCAAATAAGAGTCCTAAACTGTTCCTTGGACATTTTTTCCCTGATATCCTCCCATGATGAAGCACAAGTGAACATGCCATTAGGAGTAAGTTTCCAGTAGGCTTGATTAGCAGTTTGATGCTGAGTTATAGGTACTGCCAGAATGGTGGCCAGCTGACTAGGGGGGGCTTGCTGAACCAGCATCTGGTAGTTCCATTGCCTGCCTTCCCAAAAATCTGCAACTTTCCTGGTGTCAAACCCGTGGCTGTTGCTAGAGAATTGAGCAAGGTGTCCATCCCCAGTCCAAATGTCCCACCAAAATGAGCAATTTCCTGAGTTCAACTTCCATTGAATGTGTTGTTCCACCTTGCACCAGTTCTGAATCATGGGTTTCCAATTAAGTGAATCTCCAAAGTCCCATTTTTTGCAGATTGGATTAGATCTTTGGCAGTACTTGGCTTTGATGAAGTCTCCCCACAAAGTATGTTTAGCTATAAAGTTCCACCACTGTTTATGTTGAAAGGCTAGGCAAACATCCTTCAAATTTTTCATTCCCACCCCTCCTTCATCAATAGGAAAACTGAGGTTCTTCCAGGAAGCCCAATGGTATTTCTTTTTGTCACTCTTCCATCCCAGAAGAAATCAGCCTTGATCATCCGTATTTTCTTAATTACTGTGGCTGGGGGTAATGGCTGAGATTAAGTGAATAGGTAAAGCTTGGATAACATGCTAGATCAAAACAGCTCTACCACCATAGTTTAACTGCTTGGTTTGCCACCCTGTAATCCTACAAATAACTTTATTAATAAGATCAGAAAAATATGAAATTCTGGGTCTTCCCACAAAGAGTGGACATCCCAGATAATTGGTGATCCCTTGCTTATGTTTGAAACCTGTGATCCTTTTAATTCTCTCCTTTGTGTTGTCAAACACATTTTGATACACCATAAAATGACTCTTCTCACAGTTAATCAACTGGCCAGAAGTGTGTTCATAAGTTCTGAGAGTCTGCATGATAAGCTTAAGGGACTTAGCCTTTCCTGAAGTAACCAGGATGGTATCATCTGCAAAGCTTAGATGATTCACTTGGGGGCCCTTTTCCCCATGAATAAACCATGATAATCTTGGTGATTATGGAGTCCATATAAAGATCTAGACAGCATCTCAGCTCCTAGAAGAAAAAGGGCAGGGGAAAGGGTATCTTCTTGCTTTAGACCTCTAGAAGATTGGAAAAAACCAAATCTTTTTCCATTAATTATGATAGAGTACCAATTATTAGCCATGGTTCCCCATACCATATCAATGAAAGTTTCCACAAAACCCATCTTCCTTAAGACCAAGCAAGTGTAAGCCCAAGAAACTCTGTCATAGGCTTTAGCCATGTCAAGTTTGATAATGACATTGCTACCTATATTGGGCTTTTTAATCTGATGAGTGATTTCATGAGCCAGCATGATATTCGCAGTAATACTCCTACCCTTTACAAAACCAGACTGATTGAGAGAGATCAATCTAGGCAGAATGGGGCTCAGCGTTGTACTCAACAGTTTGGAAATGTTCTTGCAAATGAAATTGCTCAGACTAATAGGTCTGAACTCCTTCAACTTGCTAGGATTGTTCACTTTGGGTAGAAGTACAATAGAAGAATGAGAAAAATACTTGGGGATTTTCTGACCACTGAAAAAAGCCAACACCACTCCCAACAAATCTTGATTGATGATGTGCCAGAATTTCAGAAATAAGAGTCCATTTACCCCATCAGGCCCTGCAGCAGAGTTGGAGTTCATAGAGAAGACAGCCTCCTGTAATTCCTTCTTGGTAGGTTGAGCTGTAAGTGTCACGACTGGAATCTAGACCCCAGAAGAGACCGGCGTCGTTGACCTCTGAGAGGTCGCAGACAAGCCTACTTACGTTATTCTTACTTTACATAGGTTAATTTTAGCGGAAAATTTGAAACTTTTTGTTTCCTAACATACTTATAAAAACATTCTCATTAATACGTAATTGTTCACCATCAACCATCTAACATTAAGAGATAAGCAACTGAAAGGAATAGTTCAACAAACAAAATTGTATAATTGCCAAAATGGCCCAATACATAGTCTGAATAAAATAAGAAAGAAACGCTAGTGGAACATACTCCACTAGCTCAACTCCTAAACTAAGCTAGAACATAAAATAGTAGCATCCTCGAAAGCATGAGGACCTACCAAAGCCGGATGAATGCTGGACGTCCGGATAACTGCAACGATGATCCTGTAGCTCTACCGTCCACCTGTGCCTGCACCTAAAATAGTAGAGTTTGTATGGGGTTAGTACACACTTGTACTAAGTATGGGTATATGCAAGCACACACCAAGGACATGCATGAGAAAGAATAGCTCATTCCTAACAACATGATTTTTGGAAGTCAAGTCAGTGGACTTGCCAAATTGAGATTAGGAAAGTTTCCAAATTTGGATTAGGAAAGTAAATGATCTTTCCAAATTTGGATTAGGAAAGTCAGTGAGGTTTCCAGATTTGGAATAGGAAAGTTATGCCATGAGAATAACATACATCATCATACTTTTCACATTTGCACACAGCACATAACATTTACGCATAGCACATATCATATAGCATACAGTACATTTTGCATATAGCACATAACTTCATTCATATCATTCATTCATATGCCATGAAACCTTGGAATCATGGACTTGACATTAAGACATCCCAGAAATGAGGGCTCAACATATGGGACCTCAACTAGGGAGTCTTCATTAGCAACCACAGAGTCTGCTTCATTCATTCATACGTACTTCTTTTCATTTCGTTCATAGTCCAGTGTAACCACCGGTTATACCTAGGATGTAGTTTAAGACTTTCATTAGGTTCGTTGTGAAATGACCAAGTATGACCTAATGTCATTACTTGAATCTAACTCACCTTTTGATTATCCTATCCTAACACCTTTGGTATTCATTCATTTCATTATGTGCGTCATTTGAGGCTGGCCTCATTCATTCATTGGGAACTTTAACTTTAACCGACATAGATCATGTGAGCATCATGAAATCCAGTGTCTCCCCCACACCGAAAAGCGGTGGAATCACCGGCCAAAGTGACCCAAAACATGCTAGCGTACATGGGAATCGAACCCCGCTAGATCCCTATATTGGCAGTATAGGTTCGAAGACTAGGAGATACAAGGAGACCCATACCCGATATGCCGGACAGTCTCATCTCATGAGAGTTACGTGAACCTCTGCCCTTCCCGAAAAAAGGCATCACCGCTCATAGCTAGTCTATCGGTGCTCAGTATAAAGTTCCATTACATTCATTTCATACGTCATGGAAGCTGGCTTCTAGTATGAGGACATCATAGCTCATTAGATAATTTCTCATCTCATCATTCGTATTGAGTGTGTTAAGCTCAATACTCTCATTAGAGTGTTCATAGAGACTGGTCTCTTCATTATCTTACACTCTCATAGGTGAGTACGTATTGGTAACATTTACTTAGTCTAATTTGAGATTGCTCTCATCATTCACATTAGCCTCATATCATGTTGTCACCACATTCATCATTATTAGCACCTTTGCTTTTCATAGTTATTCACCTCTTATTACGTGAATGTTCGTTGCGTCTTATGCCAATGCACTTGGCCTTTTGGTGTGCTTTACACCCTTACTTAACCCTTCTAGGGTTTCATTATTTCATTGTTCATTTCATAATTTCATTGTTCATCCCATCATATGCCAATGCACTTGGCCATTTAGTGTATTTTACACTCATACTTAACCCTTTCAGGGTTCATCATTTCATTTCATACATCTTAAGTTCACTTACTTTTGAACGTATGTTAGACTTATCTGTCTATACATACAAGCCATGAGGCTTCATTCGTAGTTCATTATGTGACTCATACATTCCTAAGATTTTATAGTACAAGACTTATGTATCTTGTATATATACCAAGATCTTGATTTCGATCTAAGTAGATGGCATTATTGTTGGATGATTTGTTTACGTATGACTTATGTATAAACGGAAGTTTGGGTAAGGAATCCCAAGTCTTGAATCAATTGGATATCATTTATATTTTTAATTGATTTTATTCTAATATTCATAACATTTTAACTCTAAGTCAAATCACAATATTAACATTGAAGGATTACTTTTCCATTTAACCTTTTTCTTGCATTGACCGATGGGTTGTGGGTTCGAGCCCCCACAACCCCATTTTCATTTTTCATTAACATGATATTCTCCCATTTTTCTTAAACCAAGAGGTTGTGGGATCAAACCCCCACAGCCTCTTTTATTTTACTCTTAATTTCGCCCAAGTAAGGAGGTTGTGGGTTCGAACCCCCACAGCCTCCTTCTTTTTAATTAATTTTCGTTTAAGGGCTATGAGGTGGTGCGTTCGAACCCCTACAGCCCCATATATATATTTTAAATATTTTCTCTAAGTTAAGAGCATGGACAGTGAGGTCGTGGGATCGAACCCCCACGGCCTCACCTATTTTTTTAACTTATTTTCGCCTCCTTTATTCCAGCCTTCAGGTCGTGGGTTCGATTCCCACGCCTCAAATCTTTTATTTTTCTTATTTCTCCCTCTTCTTTTCTGCCCATAAGTCATGGGTTCGATTCCCCCCCATCCCATTTTTTTTATTTTTCATTTCGTGGGCAGCAGCTAAGGGGTTCGAATCCCCTTAGCCCCAACACATATTTTTTAAAAATATTTCAGCCTTGAGGTCATGTGAGGTCTTGGGTTCGATTCCCCTTGACCTCACCTATTTTAATCCCTTTTAAAACCCTTTCAAAGTCTCCAAAAACTGCCCGAATTTAACATCAAAATCTGGAAATTTTGATTACCATTTTGCAGCCTATTTTTCTCCACTTTTTAACGTTAAAAATTCATGCATTTGGAGTAGTGTTTAGTGAGTCCTTTAGGTGCATTTTCATGGACATATTTGGCCAAGAATTCTTCATTTAAGTTCAGCCACTTTACACTTAATTGAACATCATCATTTGCATAAGTTTATACACTTAAATAACACCCAAAATCATATCAAACTTGAAGCCATAAATCAACACTCATGTACAGTAAGTTTACAATAAACTTTTTCACATACTCACACATATTTTTGGCAACAAAGCTGGTCATTCATATGATTCCAAATACATGTTCATGAAAACACACTGCAACACCTAATTTCTACCAGCAAACATACCAACCTACGAATTCGTTGGGAGCTAATGACAGGGACATGCAACGGGGAAAACAACCCTAGTTTTGAGCCAAATATTCTGAGTCCTAGGGGTCTCTTGGGAAAGGGACCAAGAGTAAGAAGACCCATACCTTAATTTTCTTGTTCAAACACGAATTTTCTGCCCAAAAATCCTCTCCACAAATCAGTCCAAGCTTTCTCAATCGTCCACACTACTCGACAACCACCTCTCTTTGCTTTATCGTTTGGTTACTTTGTTTACTTAAAAATTTTGCTTGAGTTTTTCAAGTGTGAAGAGATCTTGAATATTTTTCAGTTCTTCACCTTTATTTTGCAGAGAAAAACGTGAGAGTAATTGAAAAAGTGAGAGAGATATCGTGTGAGAGAGAGAGAGTAGCTTTAAGATAGGAGTTTTGGTTTGAGAATTAGTCAAACTAGGACTACTTGCTAAATTAATAATTAAAAATCTGATTTTTCCTTTTCTTAATCAGATAATATTCATTGTTTAATTAAGTTAATTCATTAAATTAAATAAAAGCAAGTTAAATCCTTGCTTCTAGTGGGGCTCGAACCCGAGTGGCTCCCAATTTGCGAAAATGGGTCACTTGGGTCGCCCCAACCGAATTTCTTTTAATTAATTAAATTAATTTATTAAATAATCAATTCCTCAGGGTAATTACAATATTACCCTTGGATTGGAAAAGACCATTTTACCCTTGGACCATCAAAACTTAAAATTTCTTCTTTTAAGTCTGGTAAAAACTCTTTCGATTTCGTGAGCCTCACATGGTTGGTTCCAACTTTTCTAAGCTCAATTAACTCCCCTAGTTAGTTGGCTTGGTCCTAGTAAGGGTTCTGAGGTCTGGTTCTACGCGTATCAATCCGTATGAACCTTGGTCTAATCGCAAGCATTCTTGACACCTTAAGCATTTAGCTTATTCATTATTTTAGGGTTGTTACAGTAAGTTTGTCATTGTGCTCTTGAGTAACCATTCTAGGGATGCATTCAAGGTTTGTTTCCTTAATGCTCTTACTCTCCCTTTTAAACAGATCCTGAAAGTAACCACAAGCAGCCCCTCCAATGTTTTCATCTCCTTGGATCTATTCCCCCTTTTCATAGATCTTATGAATGAAAAACCTTCTCCTTTTACCCCTTATCCATGAATGAAAGAATTTGGAGTTTGTATCCCCTTCTTTGAACCAATGAAGATGAGATTTCTGCTTCATAATAGTACCCTCCAACTTGAGATATCTAATGTATTTAGCATTAATTTCATGAAGATTCTCTCGGTTGGTAACACTATTGTTTTGAATCAACTTCTCCTCAGCCTCTTTAACCTTTCCTTCAACCTCTCTAACAGTCTTGAAAATATCCCCAAATTCTTCTTTGGACCATTTTCTTAGAGTATTAGAGAGTCTTTTCATCTTGTAGTGAAATCTCCACATACTATTTCCAACCACCTCCCTATCCCAACAAGCTTTCACAATTCCTAAAAAGTTAGGGCTATCCACCCAACAATTAAGGATTTGAAATACTTTGTATGGCTCCATCATTGTTAGTGATTTCCAGTAACAGAGGACAGTGATCAAATCCAGTAGATGGAAAATGGGTGATAGTAGTTTGAGGCATGTGTTCTAACCAATCATCATTTATCAACCCTCTGTCAAGCCTTTTCCAGATCCTTTGGGTAATGCCCCTATTATTAGACCAAGTGTATTTATGGCCACAAAAACCCATGTCCATTAGACCACAGGCTTCTATAATGGCAATAAAATCAAGGCTTTTCCTGATATTATAAGGAATACCTCCTAATTTTTCCTCAATGGAGGTTATAACATTATAATCTCCCACTGAACACCAGGGTCTATCCTCAACCTCAGCTTGTAGGAGTATTTTATCCCAAAGAGGTCTTCTCAGGGCCTCTTTACACTTCGATAAACAAAGGTCATGGTGAATTGCTTTTGAAGTTCATTGTGACTGAAGTCACAGGTAATCTATTGCTCATCCTGATCCTTCACCACACAATCCACATCTCCATTCCAAAAGATCCATATTTTGCCATTACAATTAGCTATAGCATTATCCATGGCTAGATAATTTTTGAAATTCATGACATTACTACTATCTGCAGAAGGCTCTAGAATATCAATAATGGCTAGATGATACATATTTTTGAAAATTTTGATTCTTTCCATGACTCTCTATGTATTGATACTCCTCACATTCCAAATGATTGTGTTAATCATTGGGAAACTCTAGAGGAGAACAACCTTGTGTTTGGTCTGCCAACAGTGACAGACTTAGTGTCCTGATTTTGCAACTGAAGTTTCTCCTGTTTCAATCTCCTTGGAGATACTCCTTATTTTTGTGTCACCTGTTGAATCTCTTCCTCCAATTCTTTTTCATTTTGAGGGCTAAAAGCTCTTATCAGGGCATCACTAGTCTCATCATTATCCTCCATCTCTTGCCCAAATTGGTGATTTCTCTACATCTCATCCTCTGAGTTGATGACCTCATATTCATCAATTATAGGAGCAGTATTGACTTGACACCTGCCAATTTCTATCAGGTGGTGCTCTAGGAGGGGGGGGGGTTAATTGATCAGGCCTATTGTTCAGGTCCTGCTATTTGTTTTAAACCCCCCTCTCCTTTCCTGACTTCTCAACCTCTGTCTGATTCTCCTGCTCAATTTCCTGCTGCTTATTTAGTTTTGTCTTGGCAGCATCCATTTTCTGTTTACTAGGTTTGTTTTTGCTTCTAGGGTTTTTTTCCGCATTATCTTTGGGCTGACTATTCCCCATTTCTTTGTCCTTGCTTCATTTGTTTTGTGCCTTCATGAGTTCTGAGTCCCTACCTTGTATCCCTGTATGCTTCTCCTTGTTGATAATAGCTCTGTTGTCCCTGTGTTGCTCCTTTTCCTGCCTTGTTTGAGCGTTCTCCTTCTGAAGTTTGGTCCTACTACTTTGGTCTCTATGTTCATGGTTTTGGTCAGTGTTATCCACTTTTTGCCCGTCAGGAGGTGGATTCCCCCCCCCCCTTGGTTACCCCATCCTGCATGTTAATAGTGTTCTCCTGACATCCCCCTTCCTTACCTCCAACAGCTACAACCATCCTACCAACAAGTATATCTATTTCAGAGTTTAAAGGTTTTATAGATATGATACCTGGGTTGTTAGAAGTTCCTTCCTTTTGCTGATGTTGTTTTTGTTGGACTGTTTTGTTTCCCATGTGCTGCTTGGTTTGTATTTCTTGACACTTGTTCTTTTCCTGAATAGCTGCAGTGTTTTTGTTTGTTTCTTTGTTTGGTGCATCTCCTGCTATTTGTTCATTATTTCTTTTGTTTCCTCCTGATGTATTATGATCCTCATGTATTTCAAGATTAGTAAAGGATATTTGAAAAGAGTTAGTGCTTATACCTGGTTGGTGGTCTTCCTTTGTAATCTGGTTTGTGGCAGTAGGTCTCCATATAGTTTTTGAAGCTGCTTGTTCTTGTTGTTTGGTGTTTTTCCTTCTTTGAATTTGCCATTCCTCTTCCTTGTGTTGTTCTTCTTGCCTTTGCCTGTTACTTTCCATGCCCTGCAGCTGTTGTTTCTCTTTATTCTCTCCACCCATATTCTGTTTGCCTTCCTGTTTCTTTAGTTTGTTAGGCTCTTTATTTTTATTCTTTTTCTCCCCTTCCTTCTCTTTCCTTTGTCTGTATTTTTCATCCCTCAATTTAGATTTGCATTCATCAATATCATGCCCTTGGTGTTTACAGAATTCACAGTAAGGAGGAATATTCTCATATTCCACAGGTTGCCAGAATCCAATGGTATGATCCTCCTGATCTAGTCCTATCCAAACATGCCTTGGTCTAGGTTTAGTCAAGTCAATTTGCATCTTAACTTTGCCCATTCCTGCCCTAGACCTTTTGATAGAGGCAGTGTCTAGGTAAAGAACCTTACCCACAGATTCCAACAGTGGAGAGAGAAAAGTCTTTTTGTAGTAGTGCCATGGAAGCCCAAAAGTAAAATCCATACTGGTATAATAAGGGTCTCGTCCTCAGGTTTGAAGAAAGGTGTCCAAGCTTGTATTCTCATCAGTTTCCCTTCAATAGTCATCCTTTGTTGAATCTAGACTGTGTTGTAGTCCAACTCATTTTGAAGGTCTATAAAAACATGTTTGGCATTGTAATGTGCTATGTTGACCCCTCCACTTAATTGAGTTTGTTGTATGAAGTTCTTCCTAATCAGCTCCACTTTAGGCATGGTAGTACTGAATTTCCCAACAAGTGAATACTTACAATCCACAGTCAAGGTATGCATGTAATCATACATGTCAAAAATCACAGCAGGTTGCCCCTGTTTGGTAGTTTGTTTAGGGGTGGTTCTCAACACCACAGTGGGAGCTTGTGCTGCATGAATATGTCTTAGTCTTGTTGCCAAAGTTTGGATAACAGTATAAGGAGCAGGCTCCTGCACCTGTTGTTTTTTGTTAATTAAGACATTACTGCTGTTATTGTAAGAACCATTATTAGGACCTAAATCTTTTGATTAGAATTTTGAGCATTAGGACTTCTCCTTTAAAAATTACTAGAAATCTTAGTAAATTCCCTATGATAAAGATTCTGGTTATCCTGTTGAGTCTTCTGCTGGTTAGACTCATGGTTGCTTTCCTCATTGTTCTTGTTTTGCCCCCCCCCCTTTGTCTTACCAATACTAACCATTTGACCCATACCTTGCATTTCCACTCTCCAAGCCTGCATTGGTATTATCCATCTCATAACATTCACTTTCCTGTTGGTTTCTCTTTTGGATGTTTATCTCCCCCTGTTCCTGTATTCTAGTTCTACCAGATGAATTTCCCATGGCATTATCATGCTCATGGCCATTGATATGATCATTACAACTATAATTGCGATTAGAGTAAGTATTTTTACCTGTTTGCTTTGCCTCCCATGCTTGCTCTTTGAGGAGTTCTTGATGTGCTTGTTTTTGAACATCTGCAGCTCTGGTTTGAATGCAAAAGATGAGTGTGTTGAACTTTCCACCTCTATATTGTCATGTTCACCTTCTAAGACCTGTTCACTACTCTCTTTCTGGTCCCCATGATCTTCGTCGGTGACATTATTCTCTCCACTGCCCTTTTGAACGCTTGTGTTCTTGTCACGGTCAATTTTTGGGTCAATTTCACTTGATATTGCTGTGAGGTGAACATCTTCCCTTAGGGAATCTTCCCCAGTCATTGAGTCTTTTCGATTTCGCTAGGAAGCTGCTCGACTGTGATTCTTATCTTCTTGCATTTCTGTCTCACTGCTCCCAAAATTTCCTTTTTCATTCCTTCCTATTGAATCCTCTATATTTCTCGACAACTGATTATGTTGTATCTTTAGCTGGTTAGACAGGTTCCTTTCACAAAGATTGTCTTGATTAAACCTAAGATTGTCTTGATTACACCTAAGATTGTCTTGATTACACCTGATTGATTCTGAATGAATATTGTTGTGGTTCCCATCTTCTTCCCTCCGAGAAACTTCATTGTTCATCGCGCCATGAGATTCCAATTCGTCAGAGTTATTTGATGAATTTAAGGGGGACTTAACCAAGGGTGGGTTCCTTTCCTTCAAGCGCCTCTTCTGAGGCCGGTCCGGCGGTCTGAGATTTACCATCGGCAGCTCACCCGCCATGTCTGGTCTTCCCAAGCTAGCCGTTACTATCCGTTACGCACGCGTGAGAAGTCTAACGTTAGGGAGTGTTTGTTTTAGAGAGATAAGTTAGTGAGAGAACTAATTTGGCATTTGGTATTTTGAGCTTGGGTTTTCAAGTTAATGGATTAGGGTTAGTATTAGGATTAAGGTTAGGGTTAGGGTTTTGGTAATGGTTAGGGTTAGGGTTAGCGTTTAGTTTTTTTTTGGTTTTCGGGTTTACGGTTTAGGATTTAATGTTTGAAATCTATGATTTAGTGTTTAATGTTTGGGTTTTATATTTTGGACTTAGGGTTTTTTGAACTTAGAGTTTAGGGTTTAGGGTTTAGGTTAGGGTTAGTCTAGGATTAAAGTTAGTTTTTTTTTTTTTGGTTTTATGGTTTAGGGTTTAGGATTTGAGGTTGATAATCTATGGTTTAGTATTTAATGTTTGGGTTTTGGTATTTTGGGCTTAGGGTTTTGTGTTTATGGTTTAGGGTTAGGGTTAAGGTTAGGGTTAGGGTTAGGGTTAAGGTTAGGGTTTCGACTTTTTTTTAGGTTTTTGGGTTTAGGGTTTAGGATTTGAGGCTTAATATCAATGGTTTAGTGTTTAATGTTTGAGTTTTGGTATTTTGGGCTTGGGGTTTATGGTTTATGGTAGGGTTAGGGTTAGGGTTTAGTTTTTTTTAGGTTTTAGAGTTTGGGCTTATGAATTTGAGTTGTAATATCTATGGTTTACTGTTTAATGTTAGGGTTTTGGTATTTGTAATTTGGATTTAGGGTTTAGGGTTTAGGGTTAAGGTTAAGGATTTGGTTAGGGTTATAACATTTTGAAATATCGAGGTCATGTGATAAGACTTAAATGAACTCCTTAGGATCTAAACCAGTGTTCCTAACCAATTAGGCAAATTTAGAGTCTTTGAAGTGGTGTTGGAACCGAAACTCTTAAACGTCCAGCAAATTGGTTCATAAGAGGGCTAGAGTGTCCTTTTGATTTAACCTAGTTAAAGAGTCGGAATTTGGTAAACGGTTTTAACTATAGGTGTAAAATATTGTGTGGGATGGTATCATGTTGGAAAAGTCAGGGGACGACTCCCCAAGGACCAAACAAGGACCCTCGAGGAGGACCCTTGAAGCAGCAGGGCATGACGGACCCCATGACGGGGCGTCACAGGCGCGACGGGGCGTCGAGCCCTCCGTCGTGCCAGCCTTAGCGCTTGGACTTTTCCTCCGCCTGCACAAGTCTCTGACCAGCGTGACGGATGTGTAGGACGAAGGGAAGCCAGTTCGTCATGGCCATGACGGTTCATCGTCGTGGAACCGTCGTGCGCTTGGGGAGAAAGCCTCCACCTGCACAAGTCTCTGACCAACGTGACGGATGTGCAGGACGGAGGGATGTCAGTCCGTCACGCCCACGAAGGACCGTCGTCGGGGATCCGTCGTGGAAGGTCTGTGGCAGTTTTGGAAAAGTTATTTTTTAGTTAGTTAATTAATTAAGTGTCTTAGGGGTAATTAGGGGTTTAAGAGAGACTAATTAAGTGACTTAAGACCCTACTATAAATACCCCAAACCTCATTAGCCTAATCATTCTCTCAAAAACAAAACTCTCTTCCTTCTCTCTACTTTCTCTCTCTATTGGAAGACTCCATTGGAGATCAACTTGGGGAGATCATTGGGGGCTGGATTAGCACGAAATTCACCATCCAAACGTCATCAAACCTTCAGGTATGGGATCTAATTCACCTTTGAGATTCTTTCCTCAAAGGGTTCCTTCAAAGCTTTTTCTAAAAAGTTGAGTTTCTTATGGGTTTCATCCAAATCCGAATTTGTTCATGTGAATTGAGTTAATTAGGTATTGCTTGGGTCAGAATGAATAGATTATCATGAATTGTATCTTGACTATGGCGAATTGATGTAGTTTGATCTAGATTGTGGGTGATGTCCCCTAACCCTTAACCCTAAATGTTGAATTGATATGGATTAGGTTGAGTTTGATAGAATTGATCTCATAATTAGTTAAATGGTCTTTAATGATTGTTATTGCATTGATTATGGATCTATTATGATGAATTGAAGTTCTTCACACCTATGTTCTTGAATATTGAATCTAAGTTAAGAAGAAACACTTGAGATCATGTTACCAAGCTTTGATGTAGTATTGCTTCATAGTATAGTGCTTCTCCTTGATTAGTTCTTGTGATTTATTATTGAATTACATCGATGTGATGATCTAAGATTGGTTGATCTATGGGTTGATGGTAAGGCCCTTTATTGATGGACTAGGGAGGAGTATTGGTAATTCTTGATGATCCTAGCCTTTACTTCAAATTATGGTTAATTGTCATCAAGTGATAATGTTATGTTGAAGTATGCTTTGATTGATGTGATAAGTTGATATGATACATGAACTTATATGCTTAGGTTGGTTGTGAGGTTGCTAGGGTAATGTAATATAGGGAAGTTGTACGATGTGCCCTATTATGATGAGATGTACGAGGGTTGACTTCACCTATATGGATTGTTATGAAAGGACTAATTCTCATACAATTCTTATTTGAGCTATAATGATGATATACAAGGGATTGACCCTTCTATCTAATTAAATTGAGAAGATTAATAAAGATTAAAGGCTTCTCTAAAAATGGGGACTTAGCCTAGCACCGAGCGAACTTGACATTGAGAGGTGTTGACTTCCCTTAGAGGAATATTCACCATTTGTTCTTTATAGAGTGTTGACTTCCCTTAGAGGAATACTCACCTATGGATCTATATGAAGTGTTGACTTCCCTTAGAGGAATACTCACCTATGGATCTACATGAAGTGTTGACTTTCCTTGAGAAATATTCACTCATGAATTCTCATGAGATGAGGCCCCATTACCGAATGGTATATAGAGGGAATACCTATCTCTTAGTTCTTGAACTATGTTGCCACCATAGGATACTAGCTAATGGATCCACCTAGATAGCTATGTTCACGTTAGGTTCTACCTTGGCCGGTAGACCACCTTCCATCGGTGTAAGGTTTCATGACACCGGATTCCACATTCGATTATGTGGTCTATGTCGGTTAAGGCAAATGTTCCCTAAACTAAAATGAATGAATAAGATATAGGCTAATCAAAGTAACTTGAGAGGTTGGCTATAGCTTAGGTAGGGGTATGGGACTCTACCTATGCCTCGCACTAGTTTGCCTTGATAGGAACTTTGAGAGGTCAATATTATGCATGTAAGGCTATAGTATGATGTAAATGGTTGGTATGTTGAGTAACATGCTTATGAATATAATGTTGTTGTCTTTGCTTAAAGAAGGATGTATCATGACATGAAGAGTATGTTGGTAAGTAAATTGCTAATTGTAGTCTTGGTAGGTTACTTGATTGAGTAGGAGATATGGTAATTTTACTTGATCATTGCACTTGTGACTTATTGACGGTTATCATTAGTATGCTTTGCTTTGCTATGGTTTAATTGCATATGTAGTCTATTATGTTTTCATAAATGTCCCTTTCTAAATATATTTGATTGGTAATTGTATATGAGATTCCATACTTAGTACATGTGGAGTACTAATCCCTTTTCTTTCCCTTTTCCCAAACATTTTAGGTTCGTGTCGTTGAGCTTGATCCAAATTGCTAGGAAGGAAGACTTGGGTATTTTGCCATCCAAGTGGTAGGTCCTCACTCTCTCGAGGACGTGGCCGACATCTCTCTTTTATGATGTGTAGTTACTATGATTTTATGTTGACTCTATTATTCTCTTGAGACGATGTAGTAGACAGCCTATATGCGGCTTCTTTCATTTGATGTAGGGCTATGCCCAAGACTTATTGTAATCGATAGATGGTCTATGAGATGAGACGGTTTTATGACTATTATTTTCTAAATATATAAGTGTATGAAATAAAAGTAGAAGACTAAGTAATCTTCGTATATAAACAAGTCTATGTATACTTGATATATATAATGATGTGTATGTAGAGGTCTATGTAAACCTCCGAGTAGTTTTAGATAAAAAGTTTTTAATTCTTACTGATTTTTAGTCGATGAATGCTATGACGAAGCTAAGAGGCTTGTCTTAGTCCTCCGAGAGGACGACGACGCCGGTTACGTCTAGGGGGTAAACCCAGATGTGACAAACTTGGTATCAGAGCATGAGGTTGAATATCCTTGATGTTAACGTCTCTCTCTCAACCACGTTATTTAAGTTTGTATTCATAATTGTGAAGCGCGCCACACTTATGAATAGGAACTTATTTGATGATTAGGAATCATTCTCATTGTTGGAAATCCATATTGTGCCCCTAGAATGTACGTCGTATATGCTTTCGCCTGAACCTTGTGTTTTGGTTATAGGAGATGAATACTAGAAGAATGCGGCTCGAAGACTTGAGGAAGAGATGGCTGTTGCGGGAATACCTCGTGATGAACCTGCTCCTCCTCTTGAAGAGGTTGCTATTGATGATCAGGTTCCTGCTGATCCTCCAACGATGATAGAAGCTCAGATGAGAGCTATTATTGCTCAAATGGATCAAGCCATGACTACTCAAGCTCAAGCCGCAACCGTCCAAGCCCAAGTTATGACTGCTCAAGCCAATAGGGATTTGGCACCTAGAGTCCATGAACAGACTATGGCCTCCAGACTTAGGGATTTCACTCGAATGAATCCTCCTGTCTTTTATGGGTCGAAGGTTGATGAAGACCCTCAGGAATTTATTGATGAGGTTCACAAGATTTTGTGTGCTATGGGGCTGTCATCTAGCGAGAATGCCGAGTTGGCCTCATATCAACTCAAGGATGTCGCTCAGATATGGTATGCGTAATGGAAGGACAACAGGCCACTTGGAAGTGGGTTAGTGACGTGGGAGTTATTCAAAGGGGCCTTCATTGATCGGTTCTACCCTAGAGAGATGAGGGAAACGAAGGTGGTGGAATTCATCAATCTCCGCCAAGGAACGATGGGTGTTCATGAGTATTCTCTGAAATTTACTCAATTGGCCAAATATGCTCCGTCTTTGGTCTCCGATCCTAGAGACGAAATGAGTCGATATGTGACAGGTATATCGGATGACTTACAAGAGGAGTGTCAATCGGCTATGCTACATGATAACATGAACATTGGTCGTCTCATGGTGCATGCAAGAAGGGTTGAGGAGGCTAGAGCAAAAAGGAAGGATAAGGATAAGTACTTAAGGAGGACAAGGTCTTCTGAGAGTGAAACTGCTAAAGATAGGTTGGAAATTCAAGACAGGCCTAGATTCAAGAAGAGGTTCTCAAACCACGTTCCATCCAAATTTCCCAAGACTAGGGATTCTAAAGATCCTAGACCAAAAGTTGCCAAGGGAAAAGATGGGAACTCATCTAATAAGAAGCCTACATGTAGATCCTAGACCAAAAGTTGCCAAGGGAAAGGATGGGAACTCATCTAATAAGAAGCCTACATGTTCTAAGTGTGGGAAAGGTCACTATGGAGAATGTTTGGTAGGAACGGGGATTTGCTTTGGTTGCGGGAAAAATGGTCATCGAGTTCGAGATTGTCCTAATGCTAAAGGACAAGAAAAAGGTGGTCAGCCAAGTGGTTCTAATAGTGCTCCCAAAAAGAACCGTTTTTATGCTCTTCGTTCGAGAGATGACCAAGAGGCCTCTCCCGATGTGGTGACTGGTATGTTACAAATCTTTGCCATTGATGTGTATGCATTACTTGATCCGGGTGCTACTTTGTCTTTCGTTACTCCATTGGTAGCTAAGAAGTTTAGTACATTACCCGATGTTTTGCATGAACCTATTTTGGTGTCTACCCCGGTGGGTGAGTCAGTGGTAGCAAAAAGAGTCTATCGAAATTGTCCAATTTCAATACCTCATAGAGTTTCTCATATTGATCTAGTTGAGCTAGACATGTTTGATTTTGATGTCATATTAGGTATGGACTGGTTGCATGCTAGTTTCGCTTCCATCAATTGTAGGACCAAAATTGTGAGGTTTTGTTTCCCAAATGAACCCGTTATTGAGTGGAAGGGTGGAAATTCTCTTCCTAGAGGTCGTTTCATAACATGCCTAAAGGCGTGTAAAATGATCTCGAAGGGGTGTCTCTACCATATTGTGAGAGTCCAAGAAGTGGATTCCGAAGTTCCTCCTATAGAGTCAGTCCCTGTGGTGAGTGAATTTACGGAGGTCTTTCCTGATGACCTTCCTGGCATTCCTCCCGAATGGGAAATCGATTTCGGTATCGATTTGCTACCGGAAACAAATCCTATCTCTATTCCTCCTTATAGAATGGCTCCGGCCGAGTTAAAGGAATTGAAGGCACAACTTAAAGATTTGCTAGACAAGGGCTTTATAAGGCCTAGCATTTCTCCATGGGGTGCTCCGGTCTTGTTCGTTAAAAAGAAGGATGGGTCCTTGAGAATGTGTATTGACTACCGACAACTCAACAAGGTTACTATCAAGAACAAGTATCCTCTTCCTCGGATTGATGATTTATTTGATCAACTCCAAGGAGCGAGTTACTTCTCAAAGATTGATTTGAGGTCAGGGTACCACCAGCTTAGGGTGAGAAATGAAGATATTCCAAAGACAGCTTTTCGGACTCGATATGGGCATTATGAGTTCGTGGTTATGTCTTTTGGTCTCACAAATGCTCCGGCGGCGTTTATGGATCTGATGAACAGAGTGTTTCGAAATTTCCTTGATTCATTCGTTATTGTATTTATCGATGATATCTTGGTGTATTCGAAAAATGAGGTTGACCACAGGGATCATCTAAGGGTAGTATTGCAAACCCTTAGAGAACATAAATTGTTCGCCAAGTATAGCAAGTGCGAGTTTTGGCTGAGGTCGGTGGCATTTCTTGGGCACATTATCTCTAGTGAGGGAGTTGAGGTAGACCCAAGGAAGACAGATGCAGTAAGAAACTGGCCTAGACCCTTGACCCCAACTGACATTAGGAGTTTCTTGGGTCTAGCGGTTATTATCGAAGGTTCGTAGAAGGCTTTTCATCCATTGCATCTCCTTTGACTTCATTGACTCAAAAAGGTAAAAAGTTTGAATGGTCAGAGGCATGTGAGAAGAGTTTTCAATTATTGAAGGATAGGCTTACTTCCGCTCCGGTGTTAACTTTACCGGAAGGATCTAAAGGGTTCATTGTGTATTGTGATGCATCCCGCGTAGGTTTGGGGTGTGTGCTTATGCAAAATGGGAAGGTGATTGCCTATGCTTCGCGGCAACTTAAGGTGCATGAGAGAAATTATCCTACTCATGACCTTGAGTTAGCGGCCGTGGTGTTTGCTTTAAAAATATGGAGACACTACTTGTATGGTGTTCATGTAGATGTTTTCACTGATCATAAGAGCCTTCAATATGTGTTTACCCAAAAAGATTTGAATCTTTGACAAAGAAGGTGGTTAGAGTTGTTGAAAGATTATGATATGAGTGTCCTATATCATCCCGGCAAGGCAAATGTGGTGGCGGATGCTTTAAGTCGTATGACTATGGGTAGTGTGTCTCATATCGAAGAAGACAAGAAAGATCTAGTAAAAGATGTTCATCGTTTGACTAGATTGGGAGTGCGATTTGTGAGTTCGCTAAATGGAGGTGCCACGGTTCATCATAGCTCCGAGTCATCATTGGTGGTTGAGGTGAAGTCCAAACAACACCTTGATCAACTATTGATGGAGTTAAAGGAATCGGTTCTTGGCAAGACGAACGAGTCATTCTCCTTAGGAGAAGACAGTGTATTGAGGTATCAAGGGAGGTTGTGTGTTCCTGATGTGGATGGATTGAGGGATCGGATCCTTGATGAAGCCCATGGATCCCACTATTCCATCCATCCCGGTTCTACAAAGATGTATCATGACCTTCGAGAAATATATTGGTGGGAAGGTTTGAAGAAGGATATAGCGAAATTTGTTGCTAAATGTCCGAATTGTCAACAAGTGAAGGCGGAACATCAAAAGCCGGGTGGCTTACTACAGGAGATCCAAATTCCTACTTGGAAGTGGGAAGACATTAATATGGATTTCGTAGTAGGGTTGCCTCGGACTCAAAAGTCATTTGATTCTATATGGGTGATTGTTGATAGATTGACTAAGTCCGCTCACTTTATCCCCGTCAAATCTACGTATTCGGCGAAAGATTATGCGAAGATTTTCATAGATGAGATTGTGTGTCGTCATGGTATTCCGTTATCCATCAATTCAGATAGAGGTGCACAATTCACATCTAGATTTTGGAAGTCGTTTCAAAAAGGTTTGGGTACTAAAGTAAAATTAAGTACCACCTTCCATCCTCAAACGGATGGTCAAGCGGAACGCACGATTCAAACTCTTGAGGATATGCTTAGAGCTTGCATCATTGATTTTAAAGGGAGTTGGGATAAGCATTTGCCGTTGGTGGAGTTTGCATATAATAATAGTTTCCATTCATCCATCTCCATGGCTCCCTATGAAGCCTTGTATGGAAGGAGGTGTAGGTCTCCTATAGGATGGTTTGAAGTAGGTGAGTCATCGATATTCGGTCCCGACTTGATTTACAAGACATTGGAGAATGTACATATCATAAGAAATAGGTTGCAAACAGCCTATAGTCGACAAAAGTCCTATGCCGATAATAGAAGAAGGGACTTGGAGTTTGAAGAGGGTGATAAGGTGTATTTAAAAATCTCACCTATGAAGGGAGTGGTAAGATTTGGCAAGAAAGGGAAGTTGAGCCCTCGATATGTAGGCCCTTATGAGATTTTGGAAAAGGTTGGTAAAGTTGCCTATCGTTTAAGATTACCTGATGAGCTAGCTTTGGTTCATCCGGTTTTCCATGTCTCCATGTTAAAGAAGTGTGTCGGGAATCCCGAGTCAATTCTTCCTCTTGAAGGCCTCGGAGTCAAGGATAACCTCTCTTATGAGGAGGTTCCGGTTCAAATCCTTGATAGGCAAGTGAAAAAGTTGAGGAACAAAGAGGTAGCTTCCGTAAAGGTGTTATGGAGGAACCACCTAGTAGAGGGTGCAACATGGGAGGCGGAGGCTGACATGAAAACCCGTTATCCTCATCTTTTTGATGTTTAAGGTTAGTATCTCTCTCTAATGATATAAATGCGTTAGATATTGTGAATCTCTGTTGTTTTTGTGAAACTTAGCAAAACTCCTAGTTTTGGAGACTTCTAAAAAATGGAGTCACTCTAAGGTGACCTTAGACAAATTGGAAGTTGTCTTGTTTCTTGCATATTTGAGTCAAGTTTTGTGATTTAGGTATGGTTAATCCTTGCTGATATTGTATTGAGCATATTGATAAAATGAACTTTGTACTATTTGAATTGAGTGATAAATGATTGAGCTCATGCCTGTATGAAAAGGAGAAAAACCTCACGAGGAAATGTTGAGATCATGTATGGTAAATTGATGTTTTGAAGTATTTTTATGAAATAATATAGTTCATGCTTCGGAATATTGTGAATTGGTTGAGCTGCTAGTCTTGAGTCTACTCCCTCTTTTTAAGAGTGTTTGGTGTCATTCGGGGACGAATGTTCCAAAAGGGGGGATAATGTAACATTTGGAAATATCGAGGTCATGTGATAAGACTTAAATGAACTCCTTAGGATCTAAACCAGTGTTCCTAGCCAATTAGGCATATTTAGAGTCTTTGAATTGGTGTTGGAACTGAAACTCTTAAACGTCCGGCAAATTGGTTCATAAGAGGGCTAGAGTGTCCTTTTGATTTAACCTAGTTAAAGAGTCGGAATTTGGTAAACGGTTGTAACTATAGGTGTAAAATATTGTGTGGGATGGTATCATGTTGGAAAAGTCAGGGGACGACTCCCCAAGGACCAAACAAGGACCCTCGAGGAGGACCCTTGAAGCAGCAGGGCATGACAGACCCCATGACGGGGCGTCACAGGCGCGACGGGGAGTCGAGGCCTCCGTCCTGCCAGCCTTAGCGCATGGACTTTTCCTCCGCCTGCACAAGTCTTTGACCAGCGTGACGGATGTGCAGGACGGAGGGAAGCCAGTCCGTCACGTCCACGATGGTCCGTCGTCGTGGAACCGTCGTGCGCTTGGGGACAAAGCCTCCGCCTGCACAAGTCTCTGACCAACGTGACGGACGTGCAGGACGGAGGGATGTCAGTCCGTCACGCCCACGACGGACCATCGTCGGGGATCCATCGTGGAAGGTCTGTGGCAGTTTTGGAAAAGTTACTTTTTAGTTAGTTAATTAATTAAGTGTCTTAGGGGTAATTAGGGGTTTAAGAGAGACTAATTAAGTGACTTAAGACCCCACTATAAATACTCAACCCTCATTAGCCTAATCATTCTCTCAAAAACAAAACTCTCTTCCTTCTCTCTACTTTCTCTCTCTATTGGAAGACTCCATTGGAGATCAACTTGGGGAGATCATTGGGGGCTGGATTAGCACGAAATTCACCATCAAAACGTCATCAAACCTTAAGGTATGGGATCTAATTCACCTTTGAGATTCTTTCCTCAAAGGGTTCCTTCAAAGCTTTTTCCAAAAAGTTGAGTTTCTTATGGGTTTCATCCAAATCCGAATTTGATCATGTGAATTGAGTTAATTATGTATTCTTTGGGTTAGAATGAATAGATTATCATGAATTGTAACTTGATTATGGTGAATTGAAGTAGTTTGATCTAGATTGTGGGTGATGTCCCCTAACCCTTAACCCTAAATGTAGAATTGATATGGATTAGGTTGAGTTTGATAGAATTGATCTCCTAATTAGTTAAATGGTCTTTAATGATTGTCATTGCATTGATTATGGGTCTATTATGATGAATTGAAGTTCTTCACACCTATGTTCTTGAATATTGAATCTAAGTTAAGAAGATACACTTGAGATCATGTTACTAAGCTTTGATGTAGTATTGCTTCATAGTATAGTGCTTCTCCTTGATTAGTTCTTGTGATTTATTATTGAATTACATTGACGTGATGATCTAAGATTGGTTGATCTATGGGTTAATGGTATGGTCATTTATTGATGGACTAGGGAGGAGTATTGGTAAGTCTTGATGATCCTAGCCTTTACTTCAAATTATGGTTAATTGTCATCAAGTGATAATGTTATGTTGAAGTATGCTTTGATTGATGTGATAAGTTGATATGATACATGAACTTGTATGCTTAGGATGGTTGTGAGGTTGCTAGGTGTAATGTAACATAGGGAAGTTGTACGATGTGCCCTATTATGATGAGATGTACGAGGGTTGACTTCACCTATATGGATTGTTAATGAAAGGACTAATTCTCATACAATTCTTATTTGAGCTATAATGATGATATACAAGGGATTGACCCTTCTATCTAATTAAATTGAGAAGATTAATAAAGATTAAAGGCTTCTCTACAAATGGGGACTTAGCTTAGCACCGAGCGAACTTGACATTGAGCGGTGTTGACTTCCCTTAGAGGAATATTCACCATTTGTTCCTTATAGAGTGTTGACTTCCCTTAGAGGAATACTCACCTATGGATCTACGTGAAGTGTTGACTTTCATTGAGAAATATTCACTCATGAATTCTCATGAGATGAGGCCCCATTACCGAATGGTATATAGAGGGAATACCTATCTCTTAGTTCTTGAACTATGTTGCCACCATAGGATACTAGCTAGTGGATCCACCTAGATAGCTATGTTCACGTTAGGTTCTACCTTGGCCGGTAGACAACCTTCCATCGGTGTAAGGTTTCATGACACCGGATTCCACATTCGATTATGTGGTCTATGTCGGTTAAGGCAAATGTTACCTAAACTAAAATGAATGAATGAATAAGGTATAGGCTAATCAAAGTAACTTGAGGGGTTGGCTATAGCTTAGGTAGGGGTATGGGACTCTACCTACGCCTTGCACTAGTTTGCCTTGATAGGAACTTTGAGAGGTCAATATTATACATGTAAAGCGATGGTATGATGTAAATGGTTTGTATGTTGAGTAACATGCTTATGAATATAATGTTGTTGTCTTTGCTTGAAGAAGGAGGTATCATGACATGAAGAGTATGTTGGTAAGTAAATTGCTAATTGTAGTCTTGGTAGGTTACTTGATTGAGTAGGAGATATGGTAATTTTACTTGATCATTGCACTTGTGACTTATTGAAGGTTATCATTAGTATGCTTTGCTTTGCTATGGTTTATTTGCATATGTAGTCTATTATGTTTTCATAAATGTCCCTTTTTAAATATATTTGATTGGTAATTGTATATGAGATTCCATACTTAGTACATGTGGAGTACTAATCCCTTTTTCTTTCCCTTTTCCCAAACATTTAAGGTTCGAGTCGTTGAGCTTGATCCAAATTGCTAGAAAGGAAGACTTGGGTATTTTTCCATCCAAGTGGTAGGTCCTCACTCTCTCGAGGACGTGGCCGACATCTCTCTTTTATGATGTGTAGTCACTATGATTCTATGTTGACTCTGTTATTCTCTTGAGACGATGTAGTAGACAGCCTATATGCGGCTTCTTTCATTTGATGTAGAGCTATGCCCAAGACTTATTGTAATCGATAGATGGTTTATGAGATGAGACGGTTTTATGACTATTATTTTCTAAATATATAAGTGTATGAAATAAAAGTAGAAGACTAAGTAATCTTCGTATATGAACAAGTCTATGTATACTTGATATATATAATGATGTGTATGTACAGGTCTATGTAAACCTCCGAGTAGTTTTAGATAAAACGTTTTTAATTCTTTCTGATTTTTAGTCGATGAATGCTATGACGAAGCTAAGAGGCTTGTCTTAGTCCTCCGAGAGGACGACGACGCCGGTTACGTCTTGGGGGTAAACCCGGATGTGACATGGAGCAACACCTGGACCTCCATAGCTCCCATATCACTATGGATGGCATAATCTTAAGGATATATGCAGCCACTTTTGGCCTTGAAATTCCAACATTCGATTAAAAAATTTCTTAGAGTTCTGCTTCTATATCTGATGCCTAACCATCCTGCAAACGTTTGCCATATTGTTTGTGCAAATTATCCACTATAAAACAAATGTTCAACATTCTCCCTGGTTGGTGTCATACCTGCAATCGTACAATAATTACAATTAGTATCAATGTTAATGCCAAATTTAGAAACCTTATCATCTGTGGAAAGTCTATTGTGAATGGCTCTCCATGTGATGAATGACATCTTATACGGCACTTCTTTTTGCCAAATATTAGATTCAAAATGAGATTTTATTCTCTTTTGTCTCAAGAGCTTCCCCGCAGAGGAAACAGAAAAATTTTCCATCTCAGACAGTGTCCAGATAGGGGTATCTTCCCCATTGTGAATAAGCTCAAGAGAAAGGTTATCGATGGAGCTTTTGATAGACATTGGGGGTTGGTTTATTAGGCAACTCCAATCCCATTGTCCATCTTTATAGATCGCGTTAATCATAATATTTTGGTGAATAAACTCTTCATCAATTGTACGATATAAAGGTCCATGAACTGACCAATTATCATACCAAAAATTGAAATTTCCTCCTTTTATTTTCCATTTGATGAATTCCTCTGTGGAATCCTTAATCTCGCACATTGCTTTTAAGCTATGTGATTGACCAGGTTTCCAAGTAACATTGATGGGGTGCTCATTATTGAAGTATTAAGCTTTCATAAACTGAGCCCATATAGAATTTGAAGTCCTCAATTTCCACCACTGCTTTGCAGTGAAAGCTTTGCAAGTATTCGATAAATTTCTGAAGTTAGATCCCCCTTCCTCATAGGGAAAACAAAGGTTGTACCAAGAAATCCAATGATGTTTCCCACCATTCTCATTTCCAGACCAAAAAAATCTAGCAATGAAAGTTTCAATCAAATCTATTGAACCCTTAGGAGGGTGAGTGGCAGCTAAAGTATGAACATTGAGGGCCTGAAGTACATGCCTAATAAGAATGACCTTGCCTCCAGAGCTAAGGAACTTGAGATGCCATCCTCTAATCTTATTCACGACTTTAGCAACCATGTCAGAGAAGAATTCAACTTTTTTCTTTCCGACATAAATAGGGCACCCCAAATATTTTATAGGAAAATTTTCAAACCTCATATTTAAAATTCTTTCCACTCTTCTAATAGATCTCTGAGAGGCATTATGAGCCAAAGAGAAACTGCACTATTCTATTAATAGATTGCCCAGAGACCTTTTCATACATAACTAAAGTGTTAAGCATCAAATTTAAAGAAGATCGTGAGCCATTACTAAAAACAATAGTATCATCAGCAAAGGTCAAATGGTTAACCTTTGGCCCCTGATTGTTCATGTAAAAACCTTTGAACCTATTATTGTGATGAAGATCATTAAACATAAGGGACAATAGTTCGGCATAAAGGATGAAGAGGGATGGAGACAAAGGATCTCCTTGTCTGAGACCTCTTCCTGATTTGAAAAAACCATGTTACTCCCATTAACTAGTATAGTGTACCAGTTATTAGAAATAAACCTATAGATAAGGTCTATCCATGATTCAGCAAAACCCAATTTCCTTAGCATGAAGCACAGAAATGGCCAAGAAACTCTGTCATATGCTTTAGTCATGTCTAATTTAATCACAACATTCCCACTCTGCATTGGTTTTCTAACTTTAACAATTTCTTGAGTGAGCATAATGTTGTCAGAAATAGCTCTCCCTTTTACAAAGACACTTTGGTTCTGACTGATAATTTTGGGGAGAATACTACCAAGCCTGGCATTGAGAATCTTGGCAATGATCTTGTGTTACACTAATCATCTAATTAGATTTAGTATTGATCATGTCAGCAGATTCTGTTTTAACTGACAGTTAGTTAGTTAGTTACGATTACGGTTGATTACTGTTCCATTGAACTACTGCTAATAGAGTTGGTTAGTTGATCAGAAAGTTAGTTGAGAATAAGGCTGAATAAGTGACTTGTATATAAACACATCTCATATGTACATTTCAGATCAATCAATATACAAATCATTGTTCTCTTCTCTAAATCTCTCTTATTCTCTAATTCTTATCTTCTATTCTAATTGTTCTTAAGCTGTTCTTCAGCAGTTCATCTCAATCGAAGAATCTTCATTGATTCTTGCAGTTGAGCTAACATTGGTATCAGAGCTGATCTTTCCTTGGCAACAATGACAAACAATACAAGAGCAAATGATGAATCTTCTAACAATGAAGTGAGGGAATTGCATGAGATGATGCAGAAAATGTTATCAGAAATGGGGACTCTTGCAGTGGAAGTGTCGAATCTCAATAGATTGGATCAAGTTGTGTTGGAATTGAAGGATCAATTGGCGACTGTGGGAGGAAATCACAGAGATAAATCACCTGCAACTACTGGAGGAAATCAAGGAGAAAAATCACCTGTAAATCATTTTGAAAGAGGGGAAATGCCAGATGCATAGAAACTGTTCGATGAAAGGTTCCACAGGGAGAAGAGTGTAAGTAGTTTCACCAATCACCATTCTCAATTCTCTCGATGGTCGAGGATGGAATTCTTGAGGTTCTCTGGAGAAGATCTTAGATCTTGGTTATTCAGGATCGAACAATTTTTTAGTATGAACAACATTCCGATGGAGGAAAGGATAGGAATTGCATCTTTACAGTTTCAAGGTGAGGCTGTTCAATGACATTTGTCATTCATAAAGTATAGACAATACTTACAGCCACCAACATGGAGTGAGTATGTTATGGCTCTAGTAGAAAGATTTGGGGCAGATTATGATGACCCAATGGAGGAGATAAAGAAAGTGAGACAAACAGGAGCAGTGAAAAATTATCAGGCTATTTTTGAGAGGAATCTAACCAGGGTTAATCTGTCACAAGAAAATACAATCAGTTGATTTGTAGGAGGTCTGAAGAAGGAGTTGAACATGGCAGTAAAAATAACAAACCCTCTCACATTATCTCAAGCTTATAAGTCGGCAAGAATGCAGGACGCATATTTAGAAGTTGTGAGACAGCCTGTTCAGAATTCAAATCAACCAAGAAGGTATAGTGATCAGAATTTTCAAAGTAAACCTCCCTTATTACTCACTCCAAGTAGCTATACAAATACAACAACAACTAGAGGGACCAATAGAAGGACCTTGAGTGCAGAAGAAATGAATGAAAAGAGGTCCAAAGGACTGTGCTATTTCTGTAATGAGAAGTATGTGTTTGGCTACAAGTGCAAGAACTTAAAGCAGTTATACTTGATAGAGGTGGAGGAACATGAAGGAATGGAGAGTGAACATGAAAAAGAAGCAACTCTGGAGGACCAGGAGATAGAATTAATTAGGCCATTAGAACAGATGGAAATCTCTATTCATGCACTTAATGGCTCATTGGGGTTCAGAACATTAAGGGTCACTGGTTACCATTCCAAGAAACCTCTTCATATCTAGGTAGACACAGGAAGTTCACATAATTTCATTGATCCTGAAGTGGTTAAGGGTTTGGGATGCCAAGTTACATCTACTACGCCTTAACAACAGCTAATGGTAATGATTTGCACGTGAGCCAAATGTGCAATATTTCTTGGCTGTTACAAGGTGTGGAGTTTTCAGCAGAATTCTTTTTGTTGCCACTAGGATCTTGTGGTGTAGTTTTGGGGGTTCAATGGTTGTTAACATTAGGAGATATCATGATGAATTTCAGGGAACTCACCATGGAGTTTTGGTATAAAGGGAGAAAGCATCTTCTCAGGGGAGAAGGCAAACAAATCATAACTACAGGAGCTGGAAAATTAGCTAAAATGTCATGTAACAGTTCCCAACTATGTACGATTCAAGTAGTTCCATCTAAGTGTAACAAAGACCAGTCGCATTCAATTAAAGCTCAGGAGAACTTTGAGAAGGACCCTAGACTACTAAGTCTAATACAAGAGTACAAGATTTTATTTGAGGAACCCCAACAATTACCTCCATTCAGAGGAGTCTTTGATCATAGAATAGTGTTGTACAACAATACCGAACCTATAAATAAAAGACCTTACAGATATCCTTCAGTCAAGAAGGACATTATTGAAGGGTTGGTTCAACAGATGTTAGATAGAGGGGTGGTACAACCTAGTTGTAGTCCATTTGCTGCTCCAGTGGTGTTGGTGGGCAAGAAAGATGGTACAAGGAGGTTGTGTATGGATTACAGAGATTTGAATAAACACACTATCAAGAACAAGTTCCCTATTCCAGTTGTTGAGGACCTATTGGATGAGTTGGGGGGCTCTATAATCTTTTCTAAGATTGATCTTAGATCTGGTTACCACCAATTGAGGATGGCAATTGAAGATGTACCTAAAACAGCCTTTCGAACTCATTCGGGGCACTTTGAATATGTTGTCATGCCCTTTGGACTGTCAAATGCACCTGCTACATTTCAGGGATTGATGAACTATGTCTTCCAGGCCTTTCTTAGGAAACATGTTCTTGTTTCTTTGATGACATTCTTATCTACAACAGAACTTTTAATGAGCATATGAAACACTTAAGGTCTGTTTTTGAGGTTGTGCAGCACTACTAGCTATTTGCTAAGCAATCTAAATGCTTCTTTGGAGTGACGAGGATTGAATATCTAGGTCATTTCATCACCCAAGAAGGGGTGTCTAGAGATCCCTTGAAGATTGTTGCTATAAGGGATTGGCCTACTCCAACTACCCTTAAATAGTTGAGGGGTTTTCTGGGATTAGCTGGATACTATAAAAGATTTATCCAAGGATTTGGTACTATATCAAAACCATTGAATGATCTTCTGAAGAAGGACAAGTTCCAATGGAATGAGGAGGCTTCAGTGGCACTAGCACAACTTAAGGATGCATTGACTAAGGCACCAGTGTTGGCATTACCTGACATGAATAAGTTGTTCATTGTGGAAACTGATGCTAGTGGGTTTGGGATTGGTGCTGTACTAATGCAGGAGGGTCACCCTATTGCTTTCATTAGTAAAGGGCTTTCACCTAGGAATGCAACACTTTCGGTGTATGACAGGGAACTGTTGGCTATTGTGCATGCTGTGACAAAGTGGTCACATTATTTGTTAAACCAAAAATTTGTTATCAGAACTGATCAAAAGTCTTTGAAGTATCTGTTGGAACAAAAATTACACACTAACTCACAATTGTTATGGCTCACTAAGCTTATGCCATTCGACTATGTCATTGAGTACAAAAAGAGGGTAGAAAACAAAGTGTCTGATGCTTTGTCCAGGGTGCAAGGGGCTGAGTGAATGACCTTGATACTCTCTAATATTTCTTCTGATCTTACTCAAGCTATAGCATCTAGCTGGGATGCAGATCATGAATTGAGGACTCTCATTACAGAATTGGTAGCTAATCCAAATTGCCATAAATAATTTACTTGGCAAAATAACTAGCTTAGAAGAAAGGGGAAATTAGTAGTTGGTAAGTTGCCTCAGTTACGATCTGATATCATATCCTTTTGGCACTCTTCTGCTCAGGGAGGGCATTTTGGTGTAGAAGCTACTCTTAAGAGGCTCTTGACTCTATTTTACTGTAAGGGTATCAGAACTGATGTGAAGTTATTTGTTCAAAAGTGTGACACCTGCCAGAAGAATAAATCTGATCTAGCTGCCTATCCAGGTCTATTACAACCACTACCTATTCCTGAAGTGGTCTGGTCTCAAATTAGCATGGATTTCATTGACGGTCTTCCCAAATCCAAGGGTTATGAGGTCATCTTGGTAGTTGTGGATCGACTAAATATGCTCATTTTCTTCCCTTGAAACACCCTTACACTGCTCAGTCAGTAGCTGCGGTTTTCATGGACACAGTGGTTAAATTGCATGGGTTGC
>JABWTJ010001417.1:0-62587 GCA_016801875.1 Solanum sitiens | reverse complement strand
CTGCTCCTGTATCTATCATAGGTGTATAATATCTGTTATGATATCCTTCTACGATAATTTTCACAAGAATATGTATCTTCATTTTATTCTTTGCATTATATTCTTTTTATTTATATAATTTTCCTTAGTCATTTTCTTCAGGTAATTCATTATCTGAGTCTATTTCATATTCAGTTTTATCGGATTCTAGTTCAGAATTATCTGAGTCAGTTTTATCGGATTCTAATTCAGAATTATCTTCTATATCTGGAATCTCATAATGCATACTTTTATCTTTTAATTTATCGTTTAAAAAATTCATTTGCATATATCTATGTTTAGTTAAATTTATGATTTGTTTACAATCTTTGGCTAAATGTCCTAAATTATTACAATTGTAACATTTACGTTTTGATAAAGGTTTCTTTGGTTTTGATAATCTTTTTTGTTTTTTATCTTTGCAATCTTTTGCTAAATGTCCTAGCTTAGCGCAATTGTAACAATTATATTTCGATAAAGGTTTCTTTGGCCTATGTAATCTTTTTTCAACTAGTAATTTTAAAAGGGCTAATTCTTTTTCTTATTCTTTAATTTGAGTATTTTTAGTTTCTTCGATATTTTTAATTTCATTTGTTGTTTCTTTTCGTATTTTATCAACTTCTTTAGCTTTATCTATTTCTTCATTTTCTTTAGAAATTCGTATCTTAGCCGTTAAACTATCTTCTAGTTTTGCAGATTCTTTTTCTAGCATTAAATATAATTTATCTTTTATTTTTTTATACCTTCGTCCTAAATTAGAAAAGAATATTCTTATAGCTATTCCGTCGTAATTTTCATAGATTTTTTCATCTACTATAAACTCTTCTTTATTCATTATAACAAGTATTATATTTTATATCGCGTTATATTTTATTTTCTAAACAGTTTATTTCGAATATATGTATAAATATCGATTTATTACTTACTTCTGCAAATATGCTATTAATTAGCAGTTTTTCTTCCCATAACCTCAAATATTTAAACATAATTATTTTATTTTATAAATCATCGAATCATAATTTATATTGTTAATATCTATCAGCTCAGACCAACCTATTATCTCATTCATAATCTATTTGTAAATTATTCTTCATATGTTTAGCATCAACATCAATATTTCTCAAGTATGTAAAACAATAGCATCATATAGTTATCAGAATTTATCTAACAAGTATATAGGCATATTCGAATTATTTTCACTAATAATGTTATTCCACCTAATCTTTTTGCAGTATATATGTATTCATTATGAATAATAACAGTATAATGTTCATTTCGTCTAATCATTACTATAGCCTTCTTCTTTAATTAAGTATCCTTTCAGCACCTCAACACTCGTGTACTTCCTTAAAACGGCTTCCTCGCCTATTGGTTTCCACATAAAAGAGGGCATAGTCTAGGCTTACTTAATCGCAGAATATTTCCATAGTAATTACCTTCTAGAGATGACCATTATAACATTATTAATTCATAATAAACTCTTATAATCTACAAAAGACTATTAGGAATAAAGCAATTTTAGTTACTCATAAGTAAAATCGAGTATACCAGCGCTT
The DNA here is from genome assembly GCA_016801875.1 of Solanum sitiens. NCBI lineage: Eukaryota > Viridiplantae > Streptophyta > Magnoliopsida > Solanales > Solanaceae > Solanum > Solanum sitiens. The sequence goes on along the minus strand of JABWTJ010001417.1, from coordinate 61,013 downwards.
GTAGATTATGGATAAATGCTTTGTTTTCCATAGCTGCTGTTGATAGCTTCACGATTTTCTAGCTTTGTCTAGCTCAGATTATCTCCTCAGAAGAGAAAAATACAATAAGCAAACTATTATCCATAATGACAATCTTTGTCAGTAAATGGAAAAGCTAGATATAAAAATACAAAGCTATACAGTCAGCAGCATGACTATAAAAAATGCAGAGCTATACAGTCAGCAGCATGACTATAAAAATGCAGAGCTATACAGTCAGCAGCATGACTATAAAAATGCGGAGCTACGTCTTTAGGCGGACGGTAAACAGCCAGAGATAAAAGGTGACGTTGAGAAAACACCTAAAAACTCAATTTAACAAAAATGTATTAGTTACAGGTATTGCAGGTATTGCAGGTACAAGCACAGGAAATACCGAAAAAGCTATGACAGAAAATACCAACTTAAATAGCTTATTTTACCAAATTCCTAGTACCACAAATATCTACCTACGCAGCCAGAAAAGATACAAATATATTGCTCAGTTATATATTAAAAACATATACAAAATCCAAGCATTCTTAAATCTAAAACCCAGGTCAAATCAAAACTATATTTTACAAGGCTATAACAGACTTATTTCACGACCCAAAATTAGTATAAATTTAAAAACATGTTACAACTACGGACATTTGAGTATCGTATATACATCGATGGAGTACAATAAAAATTACAGAAGAATTATAAAGTAGTGCGGAATTACTCTATGACAAGAGATGAAATCTCCTATTCAAAGAACTCAAAGAGAATTAACAAATGAAGATCAGATATGGATAAAGTTCAACAATGAATTTTATTAAAGACAGAAGAGCAACCAACTACAAAAAATCGGACATAGATACCCAGAAAAACTATGGTTCCAAGAGAAGCGAAGATAATTTAATTCCAGATGTAACCTTGGGCTAAAGACAAAGCAGATAAGAAGAAAAAGACAAAGACAAAAAGAAGATATGTAAAGTTTGTCGGCCATGTATTTAAAGTAAGGCCATTATAGTTTATCTTTTTTTAGTCAAAAGTATGTCGGCCATTTGTAAAAAAGTCGGCCATTATGTAAAGTAAAGTAGTTTGTCGTGTTGTGTCGGCCGTGTTATATGAGGCCAAGTGTAAAAGTTAGTGTCGGCCATTAATAGGCCAATAGTGATTGCTTGTAGTATATATAGAGGTGTTAATCCTCAGAAATAAAACAAGCTTCAAGCTAAGCTTCAACCAATCCTCTCTACCTATTCTCTCTTCATATAACAAATATATCCTTTCTTCTTATCTGCTTTGTCTTTAGCCCAAGGTTACATCTGGAATTAAATTATCTTCGCTTCTCTTGGAACCATAGTTTTTCTGGGTATCTATGTCCGATTTTTTGTAGTTGGTTGCTCTTCTGTCTTTAATAAAATTCATTGTTGAACTTTATCCATATCTGATCTTCATTTGTTAATTCTCTTTGAGTTCTTTGAATAGGAGATTTCATCTCTTGTCATAGAGTAATTCCGCACTACTTTATAATTCTTCTGTAATTTTTATTGTACTCCATCGATGTATATACGATACTCAAATGTCCGTAGTTGTAACATGTTTTTAAATTTATACTAATTTTGGGTCGTGAAATAAGTCTGTTATAGCCTTGTAAAATATAGTTTTGATTTGACCTGGGTTTTAGATTTAAGAATGCTTGGATTTTGTATATGTTTTTAATATATAACTGAGCAATATATTTGTATCTTTTCTGGCTGCGTAGGTAGATATTTGTGGTACTAGGAATTTGGTAAAATAAGCTATTTAAGTTGGTATTTTCTGTCATAGCTTTTTCGGTATTTCCTGTGCTTGTACCTGCAATACCTGCAATACCTGTAACTAATACATTTTTGTTAAATTGAGTTTTTAGGTGTTTTCTTAACGTCACCTTTTATCTCTGGCTGTTTACCGTCCGCCTAAAGACGTAGCTCCGCATTTTTATAGTCATGCTGCTGACTGTATAGCTCTGCATTTTTATAGTCATGCTGCTGACTGTATAGCTCTGCATTTTTTATAGTCATGCTGCTGACTGTATAGCTTTGTATTTTTATATCTAGCTTTTCCATTTACTGACAAAGATTGTCATTATGGATAATAGTTTGCTTATTGTATTTTTCTCTTCTGAGGAGATAATCTGTAATAAGATTTTTATCAGTAAAAATTACTTCAATTGCACAGTTCAATATATTCAATACTTGCGTATTTCTTTCGTTGGTACAAAGTCTTCTATTCTTGTTGACCTTCAGTCTACCTGTATATGATTTTCTTCTAACAATAAACTTGTTAGTCACAATATTAATAAACATTTAAATGATATTCTATATTATCTTCAAGTTATTATAATAATTTCTAATTGATTAATTTCTTTTATATTGTTAATATCTATCAGCTCAGACCAACCTATTATCTCATTCATAATCTATTTGTAAATTATTCTTCATATGTTTAGCATCAACATCAATATTTCTCAAGTATGTAAAACAATAGCATCATATAGTTATCAGAATTTATCTAACAAGTATATAGGCATATTCGAATTATTTTCACTAATAATGTTATTCCACCTAATCTTTTTGCAGTTTATATGTATTCATTATGAATAATAACAGTATAATGTTCATTTCGTCTAATCATTACTATAGCCTTCTTCTTTAATTAAGTATCCTTTCAGCACCTCAACACTCGTGTACTTCCTTAAAACGGCTTCCTCGCCTATTGGTTTCCACATAAAAGAGGGCATAGTCTAGGCTTACTTAATCGCAGAATATTTCCATAGTAATTACCTTCTAGAGATGACCATTATAACATTATTAATTCATAATAAACTCTTATAATCTACAAAAGACTATTAGGAATAAAGCAATTTTAGTTACTCATAAGTAAAATCGAGTATACCAGCGCTTGTAGATTATGGATAAATGCTTTGTTTTCCATAGCTCTGATACCAAATAAGGGCGGAAGGATATATTTGTTATATGAAGAGAGAATAGGTAGAGAGGATTGGTTGAAGCTTAGCTTGAAGCTTGTTTTATTTCTGAGGATTAACACCTCTATATATACTACAAGCAATCACTATTGGCCTATTAATGGCCGACACTAACTTTTACACTTGGCCTCATATAACACGGCCGACACAACACGACAAACTACTTTACTTTACATAATGGCCGACTTTTTTACAAATGGCCGACATACTTTTGACTAAAAAAAGATAAACTATAATGGCCTTACTTTAAATACATGGCCGACAAACTTTACATATCTTCTTTTTGTCTTTGCTTTTTCTTCTTATCTGCTTTGTCTTTAGCCCAAGGTTACATCTGGAATTAAATTATCTTCGCTTCTCTTGGAACCATAGTTTTTCTGGGTATCTATGTCCGATTTTTTGTAGTTGGTTGCTCTTCTGTCTTTAATAAAATTCATTGTTGAACTTTATCCATATCTGATCTTCATTTGTTAATTCTCTTTGAGTTCTTTGAACAGGAGATTTCATCTCTTGTCATAGAGTAATTCCGCACTACTTTATAATTCTTCTGTAATTTTTATTGTACTCCATCGATGTATATACGATACTCAAATGTCCGTAGTTGTAACATGTTTTTAAATTTATACTAATTTTGGGTCGTGAAATAAGTCTGTTATAGCCTTGTAAAATATAGTTTTGATTTGACCTGGGTTTTAGATTTAAGAATGCTTGGATTTTGTATATGTTTTTAATATATAACTGAGCAATATATTTGTATCTTTTCTGGCTGCGTAGGTAGATATTTGTGGTACTAGGAATTTGGTAAAATAAGCTATTTAAGTTGGTATTTTCTGTCATAGCTTTTTCGGTATTTCCTGTGCTTGTACCTGCAATACCTGCAATACCTGTAACTAATACATTTTTGTTAAATTGAGTTTTTAGGTGTTTTCTCAACGTCACCTTTTATCTCTGGCTGTTTACCGTCCGCCTAAAGACGTAGCTCCGCATTTTTATAGTCATGCTGCTGACTGTATAGCTCTGCATTTTTATAGTCATGCTGCTGACTGTATAGCTCTGCATTTTTTATAGTCATGCTGCTGACTGTATAGCTTTGTATTTTTATATCTAGCTTTTCCATTTACTGACAAAGATTGTCATTATGGATAATAGTTTGCTTATTGTATTTTTCTCTTCTGAGGAGATAATCTGTAATAAGATTTTTATCAGTAAAAATTACTTCAATTGCACAGTTCAATATATTCAATACTTGCGTATTTCTTTCGTTGGTACAAAGTCTTCTATTCTTGTTGACCTTCAGTCTACCTGTATATGATTTTCTTCTAACAATAAACTTGTTAGTCACAATATTAATAAACATTTAAATGATATTCTATATTATCTTCAAGTTATTATAATAATTTCTAATTGATTAATTTCTTTTATATTTTCCATTTTTTGATTTATCTGTTTGCTTCCTTTAATCCAGTCTTTGGGTTTTCTTTGTTTATTATTAACTCTTTTTGCTCTTATTTTGTGTCCACATGGTGTAGTTAGCCACCAATACGTTTTGGTTATTATATGTGGGTATAATCCTTTTAAGAAAGACATTCCTAAGAGTATATCTATTTTATTACAATCAAAACAGTATATATCTTTTAATATTAAAATTTTATCCCAAATTTGTATTTTAACATTTTTTGCTTTGTAAATAATCATACTATTTTCGTTATTGAATCCAGTTACTATCATGGGTGTTGTTAGTTTTTCCCATTTATCTTCTGGTAAGCAATTATATTTGCATATATTTGTTTCTGCTCCTGTATCTATCATAGGTGTATAATATCTGTTATGATATCCTTCTACGATAATTTTCACAAGAATATGTATCTTCATTTTATTCTTTGCATTATATTCTTTTTATTTATATAATTTTCCTTAGTCATTTTCTTCAGGTAATTCATTATCTGAGTCTATTTCATATTCAGTTTTATCGGATTCTAGTTCAGAATTATCTGAGTCAGTTTTATCGGATTCTAGTTCAGAATTATCTGAGTCAGTTTTATAATCAATTTTATCAGATTCTAATTCAGAATTATCTTCTATATCTGGAATCTCATAATGCATACTTTTATCTTTTAATTTATCGTTTAAAAAATTCATTTGCATATATCTATGTTTAGTTAAATTTATGATTTGTTTACAATCTTTGGCTAAATGTCCTAAATTATTACAATTGTAACATTTACGTTTTGATTAAGGTTTCTTTGGTTTTGATAATCTTTTTTGTTTTTTATCTTTGCAATCTTTTGCTAAATGTCCTAGCTTAGCGCAATTGTAACAATTATATTTCGATAAAGGTTTCTTTGGCCTATGTAATCTTTTTTCAACTAGTAATTTTAAAAGGGCTAATTCTTTTTCTAATTCTTTAATTTGAGTATTTTTAGTTTCTTCGATATTTTTAATTTCATTTGTTGTTTCTTTTCGTATTTTATCAACTTCTTTAGCTTTATCTATTTCTTCATTTTCTTTAGAAATTCGTATCTTAGCCGTTAAACTATCTTCTAGTTTTGCAGATTCTTTTTCTAGCATTAAATATAATTTATCTTTTATTTTTTTATACCTTCGTCCTAAATTAGAAAAGACTATTCTTATAGCTATTCCGTCGTAATTTTCATAGATTTTTTCATCTACTATAAACTCTTCTTTATTCATTATAACAAGTATTATATTTTATATCGCGTTATATTTTATTTTCTAAACAGTTTATTTCGAATATATGTATAAATATCGATTTATTACTTACTTCTGCAAATATGCTATTAATTAGCAGTTTTTCTTCCCATAACCTCAAATATTTAAACATAATTATTTTAGTTTATAAATCATCGAATCATAATTTATATTGTTAATATCTATCAGCTCAGACCAACCTATTATCTCATTCATAATCTATTTGTAAATTATTCTTCATATGTTTAGCATCAACATCAATATTTCTCAAGTATGTAAAACAATAGCATCATATAGTTATCAGAATTTATCTAACAAGTATATAGGCATATTCGAATTATTTTCACTAATAATGTTATTCCACCTAATCTTTTTGCAGTTTATATGTATTCATTATGAATAATAACAGTATAATGTTCATTTCGTCTAATCATTACTATAGCCTTCTTCTTTAATTAAGTATCCTTTCAGCACCTCAACACTCGTGTACTTCCTTAAAACGGCTTCCTCGCCTATTGGTTTCCACATAAAAGAGGGCATAGTCTAGGCTTACTTAATCGCAGAATATTTCCATAGTAATTACCTTCTAGAGATGACCATTATAACATTATTAATTCATAATAAACTCTTATAATCTACAAAAGACTATTAGGAATAAAGCAATTTTAGTTACTCATAAGTAAAATCGAGTATACCAGCGCTTGTAGATTATGGATAAATGCTTTGTTTTCCATAGCTGCTGTTGATAGCTTCACGATTTTCTAGCTTTGTCTAGCTCTGATCACCAAATAAGGGCGGAAGGATATATTTGTTTATATGAAGAGAGAATAGGTAGAGAGGATTGGTTGAAGCTTAGCTTGAAGCTTTGTTTTATTTCTGAGGATTAACACCCTCTATATATACTACAAGCAATCACTATTGGCCTATTAATGGCCGACACAACTTTTACACTTGGCCTCATATACACGGCCGACACAACACGACAAACTACTTTACTTTACATAATGGCCGACTAACTTTACATATCTTCTTTTTGTCTTTTTGTCTTTTTCTTCTTATTTGCTTTGTATACTCGATTTTACTTATGAGTAACTAAAATTGCTTTATTCCTAATAGTCTTTTGTAGATTATAAGAGTTTATTATGAATAATCATGTTATAATGGTCATCTCTAGAAGGTAATTACTATGGAAATATTTGCGATTAAGTAAGCCTAGACTATGCCCTTTTTATGTGGAAACCAATAGGCGAGGAAGCCGTTTTAAGGAAGTACACGAGTGTTGAGGTGCTGAAAGGATACTTAATTAAAGAAGAAGGCTATAGTAATGATTAGACGAAATGAACATTATACTGTTATTATTCATAATGAATACATATAAACTGCAAAAAGATTAGGTGGAATAACATTATTAGTGAAAATAATTCGAATATGCCTATATACTTGTTAGATAAATTCTGATAACTATATGATGCTATTGTTTTAAATACTTGAGAAATATTGATGTTGATGCTAAACATATGAAGAATAATTTACAAATAGATTATGAATGAGATAATAGGTTGGTCTGAGCTGATAGATATTAACAATATAAATTATGATTCGATGATTTATAAACTAAAATAATTATGTTTAAATATTTGAGGTTATGGGAAGAAAAACTGCTAATTAATAGCATATTTGCAGAAGTAAGTAATAAATCGATATTTATACATATATTCGAAATAAACTGTTTAGAAAATATTTCCATAATTTTTTTGCTAGTGCTAGTACCTGCAATTCCTGCAATAGATAATCTGTTAATATTTTGAGTTTTATGGTGTTTCTCATCGTCACCTTTTATCTCTGGCTTTTTACCGTCTGCCTGAAGACGTAGCTCCGCATATTTTGAGTCATGCTGCTGACTATTAACTTGCTCCTTAAGCATTTTTACGTCATTATCTATTTTGTCTACCTTTTGACAAAGGTTTGTCATCATAGATAGTAGCTGCTTTATTGTATCTACTTCTGCTGAGGTAGTCTGCAATAAGATTCTTATTAGTAGAAATTACTTCAATTGTAAAAGTGAAGTTTAATATATTTAATACTAATCTACGTATTTCTTTAGTTGTTACCGAATCATCTATCTTTCGTGTTAGCCACCATTTTACCTGGGTATTATCTACTCTAACAATAAATTTGTTATACACAATATAATGTTCGAAAGCTAATAAACATTTATATAGTGCTAATAGCTCTTTTCTATTAATTTCCCATTTTGTTTGGGGTTCAGTATATGATCCTGAATGATATCTGCAATGATATTCAATCTTTTCATCAGTATATTTATATTTTAATAATCCTCCATAACTATGTTCACTAGAATCAGTTTCAACTATATATGTAAAATTCCTTTTTTCATCAGGAAAATTAAGTTTTGGTAGTTTCATACATAATTGTTTAATATTCCTTATATTGTCATTATCTTTTTTATCGAAATGGTATTCGATATCTTTCTTAAGTTTTTTATGTAAAGGTTTTAGATATTCGGCTAATTTAGGTACATATTCTCTTACCTGATTTACTAGTCCTAAAAAGGATTGTAATTTCTTTTTTGTGTCTATATTTTCCTCTACATTAATAATTTTTTGTACTAAATGAGTTTGCATTTTTATACCTGTTTTATCTATTTGTAGTCCAAGAAATTCTATTTGTGATTTCATAATTTCTACTTTTTTCTTATTCAAACTAATACCTGATTGCTTAATTATATTAATGAATTTTTCTAATAATTTAATATGTTCGTCTTGTGTTTTTGAATATAATAGTATATCATCAATATATACTATACAATTTTCTAATTGATTAAAATAGTTATCCATAAAACATTGATATCTTCCTGGTGCATTTTTATATCCAAAAGGTAATACATTCCATTCATAATATCCTTGGGGTACAGTAAAAGCGGTTAACTGTTTTGATTTATCTTCAAGTTTTAGATGGTAGAAACCCGATTTACAATCGAATTTACTAAAATAGTTATAACCCTGTATTTGTCGTATTTTTAGTATTTTATTTGGTATAGGATAATTATATGTTTTTGTCTTAGCATTTAAGTTTATTAAACAACTATGGAAAACAAAGCATCTACCAGCAATCTACAAGAACAGGTATACATAAAATTCTTTATGAGTAGCTAAATCGTTTTATTCCTGATAATCTTTCCATGACTATATGTGTTTAAATATGAGTAAATAAATGCTATAATAGCCATCTCTAAAGTTTTTGCTATGGAACTATTCTGTGATTTAGTAAGCCCAGACTATGCCATCCTAATTGTGGAAACCGGTAGGCAGACGGCCGTTTTGGGGGAGTACACACCAGTTGAGGCGCTGTTAGGGTAACTGAATTAGAGAAGAAAACCATAACATTAATTAGATGAGATGATTATTATACTATTATTATTCATACTAAATACATATAACCTAAGGAAAGATTAGATGGAATAAATTGATAAGTGAAAATAGAGATTAACATGTCTACATACTTGCTAGATAATGATAATAATTACATGATGTTATTATTTTATATATTGAAAAATATTGATGTTGATGCCCGAAGAATAATTTATGATAAGTTAGTTATGCATGAAATAATCGAAATTATGAATATAGGTTGGTCTGAGCTGATAATTGATGATAATATAGATATAGATGATTTACTCGATGATTTAGAATTATATAGAGATCAATGATCAATTTTAGATATTTGAGATTATGGAAAGAAACTAAAGAACAGATAGATTTAGAAGAACAATTATTGATTGATAACGTAAATAGATATATATATCTTCGAGAAGAGCAATATCTAGAATATATAGAAACAAATGCAAAAGAAATCCAGAGATTAAATATATTAAAAAAGGAATATTATGACCAAATATTTTCTTAAAAAATTATAATGAATCAAAGAATAGAAAAACAACTTATAATTGAAGAACTAAATAGATTACAATATAGGCATGATTTTATGAAAGAACAACTAATAGTAAACATAGTTGCAGGAGTCTGTAAAAAATCAATACTTATACAAAAGAAACATATATTTGAATTAAAATTAAAAATAGACTGTTTAGAATATAAACTACAACATAATCTAGTTCATAAAAATAGAGATAATGAATAAAGAAGAATTTATAGTTGACGAAAAAACCTATGAAAATTACGAAGGAATAACTATAAAAATAGTTTTTTCAAATCTAGGTAGAAGGTATAAAAAAATAGGAGATAAATTATATCTTATGTTAGAAAAAGAATCTGCTAAACTAGAAGATAGCCTAACCGCTATGCTAAGAATAACAAAAGAAAATGAAGATATAGATAAAACAAAAGAAATTGATAAAATACGAGCTGAAGCAACGCGAGAACTTAAGAAAATTGAAGAAATTAAAAATACTAAAATCGAAGAATTAGAAAAAGAATTAGCTTATTTAAAATTACTAGTTGAAGAAAGGCAAAAAGAAAAATTAGCTAAGGAGATAAATGAAATGAAACAAATACTTATTGAAACCGAAAATTTTGAAATTAACGACATAAATAAAATAAATGAGAATGAATCTGATAAGTCAGAAAATTCTGAAACTAGTGATATTAGTGAAACATACACTAAAATTATAGAACAAACAAATAATTTAAAATTAGAAATAAACACAAATAAAGTAGATAAACCAGGAACATCTAGAGTTAAAACTCCAGATCACAGCCCAAGAAGAAATCCTAAAATAACTACCCCAATTTATTATACAGAAAGTTATGAAAATTCCGATCGCTCTAATGCTATTTGGAATAGTAGATTAAATACAAAATGGAAACCCAAAAGGATAATTGAACAAACTAACTTTTTGGATTTAGATTGTGTAATAGATATTAATAAAACAATCCTTTTATGGATAGGTAATTTATCAAAACAATTAATTGATAATAAAATTACAATAAAAGAAACACCTGGATATATAGAAAGAACATTAATTGGAACAACAAAACTATGGATAGAAAATTTACCTAATGAAAGTAAAGCAGCTTTAAGAAGTGATAAAAAATTAGATGGTTCATTAACAACGTCTAATATAGAAATTCTAGAAAAATATGATTTAGCATTAAGAAATGAATTCGGAAGTATAACTTCTGATATAAAAGAACAAACTAAAATTAAAACAATAAATAGACAATTAATGGCAAAATTATCTATCTACAATATGTGTTATATAGAAGAATATACTTGTGCTTTTAAGGAATATTATTACAAAGCTCAATATAATATAGATGAAGCAGAAGAAATAAAAAATCTATATTTTACAAAATTACCAGAACCTTTTAGTACATATATAATAAAAGACTGGAATAATAGTGAAACCACAAATACTTTAGGAGCTAGAATAAACTTTTTACATCAATGGTTCATACAACTATGTGAATCGCAAAAAGAAAAACTAACAATGGAAAAAGTATTATTAAAAAATCTAGACTGTTGTACATATGTAACAGCACCCCAATTTGGTTATAAAGAAAAAAGTTATAAAACAAATCGTAGAAATAAAAAATATCGAAAACGAAAAACAAAATATAAGTATAAAAAACCAAGAAAACGTTATTATATAAAAGATAATAAACAAAAACGTCTATCTAAACCAAAGAAAGATATATCAAATTGTAATTGCTACAATTGTGGTAAACTAGGACATTTAGCTAAAGACTGTAAATTACCTAGAAATATAAAAAAGAAGCAAATTGCTGAATTTATACTAAAAGATTATAAATATAAGCAAATCGATTATTTAGATTATGAGTTAGACGATAATGATAGTATCTATGAATTTTTAGATATGGAAATAAATGATAATTCAGAAATAGAAACCGTTTATGAAACAGATAACGAATCATCAAGTAATGAATTATATGAAGAAAATGACTGAAGAAAACATTAACATAATTTCAACTGAAGAATATAACGATGAAGAATCTGTAGAACAAAAGATAATATTTGACAATAATGTTTTTCAAGAGATAAGAAACAAGGAACTAGACTTAAGTGTAGAAAAAGTACTAAAAATACCTTTATTAAATCAATTCTTTAAACGAAGTAAAGAAGAATACTACGTAGTAAGTCAAAAAGAACACATTATAGATTGTAAATATACTAAAGGAAAAGCCCAAATTCCTATACTTAATAAAAGAGTAATTAATCAAGAAATACAACAAATAAAATCTAAAGCCCCTATAAAATATGTACATTTAGGAGGAACAGAGATATTATTAAAAGCTTGTTTTCGAGAAGGAATAGATACACCAATAGAATTATATCTAGCAGATGATAGAATTATACATCCTATAGAAAAAAGCATAATAAGTGCAATAAAAGGAAATTTAATATATCAGAAATTTAAATTTATAATAAGTGCTAATTATTCAATAGCCTTAACAGATAAAAATATAGACAAATCATTAATGTTATACTGGAAATTATCCGGAATAGAGTTAGAACCCGGAAGTAAGATATTTACAGTAAGATGTAAAAATCTATATATTTTAACAACAAAACATAAAGTTATTGCCAAAAACAAAATAGATAGAATTAAAATCGACAACCCTTTCGATCAAATACTTACTATTATAGATAACAATGATTATAGTTACAATGCTATGAATATAAATGATGATACAAGAAAGAGTAAATACCCCTAAACTATCTAGAGCTACCTCATCACGAGCTAGTACTTCAAAAAGAAAATATGATTTCCCTGAAATACAATATACAGAAGATGAATTAATAAATTATTACTTTATAGCAGGAATAACTGATAACAAAAAATATAAAATCCTAATTAATACAGGAGAAGAAGAAAATTATATAAATAAAGATTTAGTTCCAGATAATGAACTTACAAAGACAGGACATATTTGCCCTGGATTACCTACTGAAATAATAATTTGTAGTGAATCAATTGAAAAAGATATAATAATAGGAGGAATAAATTTTACTATAAAATTTAAAATCTATCAAAATGAACATGATATAACTTTAGGATTAAAATGGTTAGAACAATTTATACCGTATAAAATAGAAGATACTAAACTAATACTCACTTGTCAAAATAAGAAAATTATAATTCAGAGAATAAAATGAAAATATATATACTTGCGAAAATTATCGTGGAAGGATATTATAATAGATATTATACACCTATGATAGATACAGGAGCAGAAACAAATATATGCAAATATAATTGTTTACCAGTAGAAAAATGGGAAAAATTACAAACACCTATGATAGTAACAGGATTTAATAATGAAAGTAGCATGATTACTTACAAAGCTAAAAATGTTAAAATACAAATTTGGGATAAAATTTTAACAATAGAAACTATATATTGCTTTGATTGTAAAACAAAAGATATATTATTAGGAATGCCCTTCTTAGAAAAACTATACCCCCATATAATAACCAAAACACATTGGTGGTTCACAACGCCATGTGGTTATAAAATAGGAGCAAAAAGAGTTAACAATAAACAAAGAAAACCAAAAGATTGGATAAAAGGAAATGAAAAAATAAATCAAGAAATGGAAAATATAAAAGAAATTAATCATTTTGAAATTATTATATTCACAATAGATAAACTTAAATTAATTACTGATCAATTAGAATCTTTATATAATGATAATCCTTTAACAGGATGGGAAAAACATAAAACAATTGTGAAGATAGAATTAATAGATGAAAATAGCATAATATTGCAAAAACCGTTAAGATATAATTTCGATGATCTTAATGAATTTAAAATCCATATAGATGAATTATTAAAAAATAATTATATACAAGAAACAAATAGTAAACATTGTAGTCCTGCATTTATTGTTAATAACTATAATGAACAAAAACGTGGTAAAAGTAGACTAGTTATTGATTATAGAAACTTAAATGCTAAGACAAAAACATATAATTATCCTATACCAAATAAAATACGACAAATACAGGGCCCTGACTGATAAACTAACAAAAGGAAAACGAAATGCAACTCATCCGAATAAGACCAATTGGCATAGGCCATAGACAGAGAGGATGAAAGAAAGACATAGGAATTTCCCCCTGAAGCTAAAGGGGCCTCTCTCCATCCATAAAGGAAGAAGAAGGCAAGACTAAGTCATTTAGTTGTTTTCTATTTCCATTCTGCCTTCACCATGCCTACCCTGGTTGAAGCTTAGCTTGAAGCTTGTTTTATTTCTGAGGATTAACACCTCTATATATACTACAAGCAATCACTATTGGCCTATTAATGGCCGACACTAACTTTTACACTTGGCCTCATATAACACGGCCGACACAACACGACAAACTACTTTACTTTACATAATGGCCGACTTTTTTACAAATGGCCGACATACTTTTGACTAAAAAAAGATAAACTATAATAGCCTTACTTTAAATACATGGCCGACAAACTTTACATATCTTCTTTTTGTCTTTGTCTTTTTCTTCTTATCTGCTTTGTCTTTAGCCCAAGGTTACATCTGGAATTAAATTATCTTCGCTTCTCTTGGAACCATAGTTTTTCTGGGTATCTATGTCCGATTTTTTGTAGTTGGTTGCTCTTCTGTCTTTAATAAAATTCATTGTTGAACTTTATCCATATCTGATCTTCATTTGTTAATTCTCTTTGAGTTCTTTGAATAGGAGATTTCATCTCTTGTCATAGAGTAATTCCGCACTACTTTATAATTCTTCTGTAATTTTTATTGTACTCCATCGATGTATATACGATACTCAAATGTCCGTAGTTGTAACATGTTTTTAAATTTATACTAATTTTGGGTCGTGAAATAAGTCTGTTATAGCCTTGTAAAATATAGTTTTGATTTGACCTGGGTTTTAGATTTAAGAATGCTTGGATTTTGTATATGTTTTTAATATATAACTGAGCAATATATTTGTATCTTTTCTGGCTGCGTAGGTAGATATTTGTGGTACTAGGAATTTGGTAAAATAAGCTATTTAAGTTGGTATTTTCTGTCATAGCTTTTTCGGTATTTCCTGTGCTTGTACCTGCAATACCTGCAATACCTGTAACTAATACATTTTTGTTAAATTGAGTTTTTAGGTGTTTTCTCAACGTCACCTTTTATCTCTGGCTGTTTACCGTCCGCCTAAAGACGTAGCTCCGCATTTTTATAGTCATGCTGCTGACTGTATAGCTCTGCATTTTTATAGTCATGCTGCTGACTGTATAGCTCTGCATTTTTTATAGTCATGCTGCTGACTGTATAGCTTTGTATTTTTATATCTAGCTTTTCCATTTACTGACAAAGATTGTCATTATGGATAATAGTTTGCTTATTGTATTTTTCTCTTCTGAGGAGATAATCTGTAATAAGATTTTTATCAGTAAAAATTACTTCAATTGCACAGTTCAATATATTCAATACTTGCGTATTTCTTTCGTTGGTACAAAGTCTTCTATTCTTGTTGACCTTCAGTCTACCTGTATATGATTTTCTTCTAACAATAAACTTGTTAGTCACAATATTAATAAACATTTAAATGATATTCTATATTATCTTCAAGTTATTATAATAATTTCTAATTGATTAATTTCTTTTATATTTTCCATTTTTTGATTTATCTGTTTGCTTCCTTTAATCCAGTCTTTGGGTTTTCTTTGTTTATTATTAACTCTTTTTGCTCTTATTTTGTGTCCACATGGTGTAGTTAGCCACCAATACGTTTTGGTTATTATATGTGGGTATAATCCTTTTAAGAAAGACATTCCTAAGAGTATATCTATTTTATTACAATCAAAACAGTATATATCTTTTAATATTAAAATTTTATCCCAAATTTGTATTTTAACATTTTTTGCTTTGTAAATAATCATACTATTTTCGTTATTGAATCCAGTTACTATCATGGGTGTTGTTAGTTTTTCCCATTTATCTTCTGGTAAGCAATTATATTTGCATATATTTGTTTCTGCTCCTGTATCTATCATAGGTGTATAATATCTGTTATGATATCCTTCTACGATAATTTTCACAAGAATATGTATCTTCATTTTATTCTTTGCATTATATTCTTTTTATTTATATAATTTTCCTTAGTCATTTTCTTCAGGTAATTCATTATCTGAGTCTATTTCATATTCAGTTTTATCGGATTCTAGTTCAGAATTATCTGAGTCAGTTTTATCGGATTCTAGTTCAGAATTATCTGAGTCAGTTTTATAATCAATTTTATCAGATTCTAATTCAGAATTATCTTCTATATCTGGAATCTCATAATGCATACTTTTATCTTTTAATTTATCGTTTAAAAAATTCATTTGCATATATCTATGTTTAGTTAAATTTATGATTTGTTTACAATCTTTGGCTAAATGTCCTAAATTATTACAATTGTAACATTTACGTTTTGATAAAGGTTTCTTTGGTTTTGATAATCTTTTTTGTTTTTTATCTTTGCAATCTTTTGCTAAATGTCCTAGCTTAGCGCAATTGTAACAATTATATTTCGATAAAGGTTTCTTTGGCCTATGTAATCTTTTTTCAACTAGTAATTTTAAAAGGGCTAATTCTTTTTCTAATTCTTTAATTTGAGTATTTTTAGTTTCTTCGATATTTTTAATTTCATTTGTTGTTTCTTTTCGTATTTTATCAACTTCTTTAGCTTTATCTATTTCTTCATTTTCTTTAGAAATTCGTATCTTAGCCGTTAAACTATCTTCTAGTTTTGCAGATTCTTTTTCTAGCATTAAATATAATTTATCTTTTATTTTTTTATACCTTCGTCCTAAATTAGAAAAGACTATTCTTATAGCTATTCCGTCGTAATTTTCATAGATTTTTTCATCTACTATAAACTCTTCTTTATTCATTATAACAAGTATTATATTTTATATCGCGTTATATTTTATTTTCTAAACAGTTTATTTCGAATATATGTATAAATATCGATTTATTACTTACTTCTGCAAATATGCTATTAATTAGCAGTTTTTCTTCCCATAACCTCAAATATTTAAACATAATTATTTTAGTTTATAAATCATCGAATCATAATTTATATTGTTAATATCTATCAGCTCAGACCAACCTATTATCTCATTCATAATCTATTTGTAAATTATTCTTCATATGTTTAGCATCAACATCAATATTTCTCAAGTATGTAAAACAATAGCATCATATAGTTATCAGAATTTATCTAACAAGTATATAGGCATATTCGAATTATTTTCACTAATAATGTTATTCCACCTAATCTTTTTGCAGTTTATATGTATTCATTATGAATAATAACAGTATAATGTTCATTTCGTCTAATCATTACTATAGCCTTCTTCTTTAATTAAGTATCCTTTCAGCACCTCAACACTCGTGTACTTCCTTAAAACGGCTTCCTCGCCTATTGGTTTCCACATAAAAGAGGGCATAGTCTAGGCTTACTTAATCGCAGAATATTTCCATAGTAATTACCTTCTAGAGATGACCATTATAACATTATTAATTCATAATAAACTCTTATAATCTACAAAAGATTATTAGGAATAAAGCAATTTTAGTTACTCATAAGTAAAATCGAGTATACCAGCGCTTGTAGATTATGGATAAATGCTTTGTTTTCCATAGCTGCTGTTGATAGCTTCACGATTTTCTAGCTTTGTCTAGCTCTGATACCAAATAAGGGCGGAAGGATATATTTGTTATATGAAGAGAGAATAGGTAGAGAGGATTGGTTGAAGCTTAGCTTGAAGCTTGTTTTATTTCTGAGGATTAACACCTCTATATATACTACAAGCAATCACTATTGGCCTATTAATGGCCGACACTAACTTTTACACTTGGCCTCATATAACACGGCCGACACAACACGACAAACTACTTTACTTTACATAATGGCCGACTTTTTTACAAATGGCCGACATACTTTTGACTAAAAAAAGATAAACTATAATGGCCTTACTTTAAATACATGGCCGACAAACTTTACATATCTTCTTTTTGTCTTTGTCTTTTTCTTCTTATCTGCTTTGTCTTTAGCCCAAGGTTACATCTGGAATTAAATTATCTTCGCTTCTCTTGGAACCATAGTTTTTCTGGGTATCTATGTCCGATTTTTTGTAGTTGGTTGCTCTTCTGTCTTTAATAAAATTCATTGTTGAACTTTATCCATATCTGATCTTCATTTGTTAATTCTCTTTGAGTTCTTTGAATAGGAGATTTCATCTCTTGTCATAGAGTAATTCCGCACTACTTTATAATTCTTCTGTAATTTTTATTGTACTCCATCGATGTATATACGATACTCAAATGTCCGTAGTTACTTATGAGTAACTAAAATTGCTTTATTCCTAATAGTCTTTTGTAGATTATAAGAGTTTATTATGAATTAATAATGTTATAATGGTCATCTCTAGAAGGTAATTACTATGGAAATATTCTGCGATTAAGTAAGCCTAGACTATGCCCTCTTTTATGTGGAAACCAATAGGCGAGGAAGCCGTTTTAAGGAAGTACACGAGTGTTGAGGTGCTGAAAGGATACTTAATTAAAGAAGAAGGCTATAGTAATGATTAGACGAAATGAACATTATACTGTTATTATTCATAATGAATACATATAAACTGCAAAAAGATTAGGTGGAATAACATTATTAGTGAAAATAATTCGAATATGCCTATATACTTGTTAGATAAATTCTGATAACTATATGATGCTATTGTTTTACATACTTGAGAAATATTGATGTTGATGCTAAACATATGAAGAATAATTTACAAATAGATTATGAATGAGATAATAGGTTGGTCTGAGCTGATAGATATTAACAATATAAATTATGATTCGATGATTTATAAACTAAAATAATTATGTTTAAATATTTGAGGTTATGGGAAGAAAAACTGCTAATTAATAACATATTTGCAGAAGTAAGTAATAAATCAATATTTATACATATATTCGAAATAAACTGTTTAGAAAATAAAATACAACGCGATATAAAACATAATACTTGTTATAATGAATAAAGAAGAGTTTATAGTAGATGAAAAAATCTATGAAAATTACGACGGAATAGCTATAAGAATAGTCTTTTCTAATTTAGGACGAAGGTATAAAAAAATAAAAGATAAATTATATTTAATGCTAGAAAAAAAATCTGCAAAACTAGAAGATAGTTTAACGGCTAAGATACGAATTTCTAAAGAAAATGAAGAAATAGATAAAGCTAAAGAAGTTGATAAAATACGAAAAGAAACAACAAATGAAATTAAAAATATCGAAGAAACTAAAAATACTCAAATTAAAGAATTAGAAAAAGAATTAGCCCTTTTAAAATTACTAGTTGAAAAAAGATTACATAGGCCAAAGAAACCTTTATCGAAATATAATTGTTACAATTGCGCTAAGCTAGGACATTTAGCAAAAGATTGCAAAGATAAAAAACAAAAAAGATTATCAAAACCAAAGAAACCTTTATCAAAACGTAAATGTTACAATTGTAATAATTTAGGACATTTAGCCAAAGATTGTAAACAAATAATAAATTTAACTAAACATAGATATATGCAAATGAATTTTTTAAAAGATAAAAGTATGCATTATGAGATTCCAGATATAGAAGATAATTCTGAATTAGAATCTGATAAAATTGATTATAAAACTGACTCAGATAATTCTGAACTAGAATCCGATAAAACTGACTCAGATAATTCTGAACTAGAATCCGATAAAACTGAATATGAAATAGACTCAGATAATGAATTACCTGAAGAAAATGACTAAGGAAAATTATATAAATAAAAAGAATATAATGCAAAGAATAAAATGAAGATACATATTCTTGTGAAAATTATCGTAGAAGGATATCATAACAGATATTATACACCTATGATAGATACAGGAGCAGAAACAAATATATGCAAATATAATTGCTTACCAGAAGATAAATGGGAAAAACTAACAACACCCATGATAGTAACTGGATTCAATAACGAAAATAGTATGATTATTTACAAAGCAAAAAATGTTAAAATACAAATTTGGGATAAAATTTTAATATTAAAAGATATATACTGTTTTGATTGTAATAAAATAGATATACTCTTAGGAATGTCTTTCTTAAAAGGATTATACCCACATATAATAACCAAAACGTATTGGTGGCTAACTACACCATGTGGACACAAAATAAGAGCAAAAAGAGTTAATAATAAACAAAGAAAACCCAAAGACTGGATTAAAGGAAGCAAACAGATAAATCAAAAAATGGAAAATATAAAAGAAATTAATCAATTAGAAATTATTATAATAACTTGAAGATAATATAGAATATCATTTAAATGTTTATTAATATTGTGACTAACAAGTTTATTGTTAGAAGAAAATCATATACAGGTAGACTGAAGGTCAACAAGAATAAAAGACTTTGTACCAACGAAAGAAATACGCAAGTATTGAATATATTGAACTGTGCAATTGAAGTAATTTTTACTGATAAAAATCTTATTACAGATTATCTCCTCAGAAGAGAAAAATACAATAAGCAAACTATTATCCATAATGACAATCTTTGTCAGTAAATGGAAAAGCTAGATATAAAAATACAAAGCTATACAGTCAGCAGCATGACTATAAAAAATGCAGAGCTATACAGTCAGCAGCATGACTATAAAAATGCAGAGCTATACAGTCAGCAGCATGACTATAAAAATGCGGAGCTACGTCTTTAGGCGGACGGTAAACAGCCAGAGATAAAAGGTGACGTTGAGAAAACACCTAAAAACTCAATTTAACAAAAATGTATTAGTTACAGGTATTGCAGGTATTGCAGGTACAAGCACAGGAAATACCGAAAAAGCTATGACAGAAAATACCAACTTAAA
Source organism: Solanum sitiens (assembly GCA_016801875.1). Classification (NCBI taxonomy): domain Eukaryota; kingdom Viridiplantae; phylum Streptophyta; class Magnoliopsida; order Solanales; family Solanaceae; genus Solanum; species Solanum sitiens. The sequence goes on along the minus strand of JABWTJ010001417.1, from coordinate 40,362 downwards.
TAGCTTATTTTACCAAATTCCTAGTACCACAAATATCTACCTACGCAGCCAGAAAAGATACAAATATATTGCTCAGTTATATATTAAAAACATATACAAAATCCAAGCATTCTTAAATCTAAAACCCAGGTCAAATCAAAACTATATTTTACAAGGCTATAACAGACTTATTTCACGACCCAAAATTAGTATAAATTTAAAAACATGTTACAACTACGGACATTTGAGTATCGTATATACATCGATGGAGTACAATAAAAATTACAGAAGAATTATAAAGTAGTGCGGAATTACTCTATGACAAGAGATGAAATCTCCTATTCAAAGAACTCAAAGAGAATTAACAAATGAAGATCAGATATGGATAAAGTTCAACAATGAATTTTATTAAAGACAGAAGAGCAACCAACTACAAAAAATCGGACATAGATACCCAGAAAAACTATGGTTCCAAGAGAAGCGAAGATAATTTAATTCCAGATGTAACCTTGGGCTAAAGACAAAGCAGATAAGAAGAAAAAGACAAAGACAAAAAGAAGATATGTAAAGTTTGTCGGCCATGTATTTAAAGTAAGGCCATTATAGTTTATCTTTTTTTAGTCAAAAGTATGTCGGCCATTTGTAAAAAAGTCGGCCATTATGTAAAGTAAAGTAGTTTGTCGTGTTGTGTCGGCCGTGTTATATGAGGCCAAGTGTAAAAGTTAGTGTCGGCCATTAATAGGCCAATAGTGATTGCTTGTAGTATATATAGAGGTGTTAATCCTCAGAAATAAAACAAGCTTCAAGCTAAGCTTCAACCAATCCTCTCTACCTATTCTCTCTTCATATAACAAATATATCCTTCCGAAGTACTCTTGTGTCTTAAGATGATGAGATTGAAACTTAGTATTTCCTACTACTTCCATATGAAAGAGTTTTTAAAGACTATGATATTGTTTTATGATAAGTTTTATCCGCACTACTTTTCATTATGTATATGCGATGAATGATATGAAAGCCTTGTATGAGACCTCCGAGAGGTCGAGTACGCCGGTTCCAAATCCAATATTGTGCCTTAACTTCTAGGGTGTGGTCTCGGGATGTGACAAATATAATATCGTACTCGTCCATTTTTTTATGAAAGCAACATCAAAAATATTTCTCAACTACAAAAAATCATAATATCTTCAAACTCCTTATCAACACACCTCCATCATCAAAGAATCTTGTCCCTGTTAAGAAAAAAACAAAGGTTCACATTGAAACCATCTGTTAAAAATAAACATTGTTTTCTTTTATTAAATGGAGAAATGGGTATAAATACAAAAGGAGAACAATGTATCACATATCAAACCGTAAGACAAATGCAACACTATGAAAAGCAGTTATTTGACTAGTGAGTGATAGTTGAAGTATGTAAGGTAGCAGAGATATACCATGCCAAAACTATGAAAAGACAAATGTAAAAGGCACAACAAATGATAATCTACAATAAAATGATCCCCAAGATTGAAATCATGTTCACCATCCAATAAGTAAGAATATGAATTTAGACTTACCAAATCATAATTGCAGAAGAAATGGAGCAAGCTTGAGAAATTCTGTATTTTGAAAAAGCAGTAGCTACTTTTCTATAAGTTTGCAAAAGTTCAATGTAAGAAAAGAATAACAACACATAACTCAAAACAAAAAAGCATTCGTCAACGCAATGTGGAGCAATTTTATGATACCAAAGTAATACATTACAACTGATAAAAAGATTCGTACATGCTAATATGAAGAGATACAACACAAAAGACTTTTAAATGAAAATATAATCTACAATGTATACTTTTAAATGTAAATATAATATATAGCACTCCAAGAAGTTGGTAGGCAGCAAAATAAAATGGATGGAGAAAACAAACAAGGTAGTTAATTTTGTAACCTTAGACAATCTTTGCATTAGTACAATGAATAAGAAATATAATAGCTTTATCCAATAGTTTGATATTTATGTACTTAATCTTCTCCCTTATGTCCTATTCAAAAAACATATACACGTTGAGTAGAAAAATTGCTATTTATGCTGATAAAGGTTTGACATGTTGTGTCATGCATCTATTGATGAATTAGTCATATGAAATGTTTATGCCGTATAGCGAGGAAGAGAAAATATAATCTATTACTGTTTTAGCCTTGAATTGTGCTATATAAGTTGAATTAAATAAGTAAAAAAAACAATATGCATTTCAAGGAACTTTGAGAATTCACATATAATATGTATAGGTTGAACAACATCTATATGTAATAAGATAGCAACAGATACAAACAAACTGAACTAATATATTTACTACACTTTATGTTCTTGTATTCCCCTGGCTTTTAGTTTTAACATGTAAACATTACTCTAATGTGATATTTTGAATATGTTGTCTCATTTGTTATATAGCTACAATAAGAAATTGAAAGAAACACAAATGGAACTTTTTTTAGTGGATCAATCAAATAGCAAATTGAATTCCTGACCAACCACATTCCAGAATGATTATCTCGACTTTTGGCATTTTTACGAGGTACGTCACAACTTCACTTGCGCATACAGTCTAACGTCATATCTTTTTTCTTGATTTAGTTTTATTCATGCCGCTCAACTAACAAATGCCAACATGGAAAACGATTAGAAATCCTGGATATTTTTAGTATGATAATTTGGGATATCACAAGTAAATTTATCAGATTTCCACTCAACTAACAATATTTTATCTCAAAAAGTCATTCGAGTTTATCTTATAACAAAAAAATCACACAAGTATCACCATTTCACCTACAAAGAGCTCAATCCAAAGAGACTTCGCAATATAAGTCTGAATAACTAAAATGTACAAAAACTGCAGTAATTCAACCTAAACTCTTCTATCTTTTTTCTCTAATAGAAGGAAATTGAAAATAAAAAACTTCAACCAAAATAAAAAACTTTTCAAACTCCTATTGAACCAAAAAAATCTCAAATCTTTTCAATCAAAATACATCAAAAAAACCTCAAAACAAAAATTGAATCAGAAAAAAAGCTCCAATTTTTTTAAATCTACGAGCGAAATTCGCGTGGATTCTGTAAATTGTCATTAAACCTAATACTTGAACGAAATTCTCAAATGTGTTCAAAGGATTTGGCTTTTCTATTCAATTTTAAACCATTACCAGATTTGAAAGAGAATTCTACACAAAATATTCACTACTAAAACAATAACCAAAATTTAGTGAGAAAAGACTCCAAAAATCAAATTAAACTTTGACACAACCATAAATAAGGAAGAAAGATGAGATATCAAGTAGAAAGTAAAAATACAAAAGCAAAAAAATCTTTACCAAGATACGTATCTGAGATGAAACCGAGAAAATAGCATATGCAGCTTCTCAATGATTTGAAGTCTTCTTAAACATCGTCGATTCGAGATAAGGGGGTCTGAATGACACGCAAAACTAGCAGGAAGGGCTTTAGGAAAGAGGAACAATGGATTTGGTAAATTGGATTTGGGAAAATACGGATTTTCAGTGGCCCTCACACCTCTAGGGTTTTGGGATAACAGGGAGAAGTAATTTTTGTAAATGAAAGAAATAAAGAAATGGTAGAAAACATTTATTTTGTTAAGTTGAAATTACTATGGTATGTGTTAAAAGTAATGGCGACATGAGTCGCCCCAATATATTTATTGTAGCAATTATTTATCGATCGCGACAAATGTCATTTCAATCCAGTTTTCATTTTTGAAAAATAAATATTTAATTTATAATTAGTGGCGATCTCACAAATATCGCTGCTAAATATCTTACTTTCTGTAACAACAATAAGGGTCGCCTCTAAATTTTCCACTTGTTGTGGCAACATTTATGGGTCGCCACTAAAAACTAATAGTTTGTGGCAATTAAAGTGTAATTTCTTGTAGCGCCCTACCCAAACCCTAACCTTAACCCTAAACCATAAACCCGAAACCATAAGCCCAAAATATCAAAACCCAAACATTAAATACTAAACCATAGATTTTAAACCTCAATGCTAAGCCCTTAACAATAAAACCTAAAAAAACTACACCCTAAAACTAAACCCTAAACCCTAAGTCCAAAATACAAAAACCCAAACATTAAACACTAAACCATATATTTTTAAAAAAAAGAATCCTAAACCCCAAAACCTAAACCCTACCCCTTCCCTAACCCTAACCCTAACCTATCCTTGACCCTAACTATAAACCCTAAACTCTAAACTCAAAGCCCAAAATACAAAAAACCTAACATTAAACATTAAACCATAGATATTACAACTCTAATCCTTAACCCCAAACCCTAAAACCTAAAAAACAACCTAAAACCTAACCCTAACCCTAACCCAACCATAAACCCTAAGCCCCAAGTCCAAAATACAAAAACCCAAACATCAAACACTAAAGCATTGACATTAAACCTCAAATCCTAAAGCCTAAACCCAAAATCCTAAAAAAGAAAAAACTTAACCCTAACCCTAAACCATAAACTCAAAACCCTATACCCAAAATACAAAAACCCTAAACCCTAGATTTTAAACCTCAAATGCTAAATGCTGAACCATACAACTTAAAAAGAATACCTACACCCTAACCCTAACCCTAAACCCTAAACCATAAGTCCAAAAAAAATGTCCACAAAAAAAAAAACCTAAGTCCAAAATATGAAAACCCAAACATTAAAACACTAAACCATATATTTTAAACCTCAAATCCTAAACCACAAACCATAAAACCTAAAAAAAGCTAAGCTCTAACCCAAACCATAACCCAAACCCTAACCCTAACCCTAATCCTAAACCATTAACCCGAAACCCCAAGCCCAAAATACCAAAACCCAAACATTAAACACTAAACCATAGATTTTTAAACCAAAAATCCTAAACCCTAAAACCTAAAACCTAAAAAAACACTAAACGCTAACTCTATTCCTATCCCTAACCCTATCCTTAACCCTAACCCTAAACCCTAAACCCTAAACCCTAAACCTAAAGCCCAAAATACCAAAACCCTAACATTAAACACTAAACATAGATATTACAACTCAAATCCTTAACCCCAAACCCTAAAACCTAAAAAACAACCTAAACCCTAACCGTACACTGAACCCTAAAGCCCAAGCCCAAAATACCAAAACCCAAACATTAAACACTAAATCATTGATATTAAACCTCAAATCATAAACCCTAACCCAAAAACCTAAACAAAAAACCTAACCCTAACCTTAACCTTAACCTTAACCCTTACCCTAAACCATTAACCAGAAACCCCAAGCCCAAAATACCAAAACTCAAACATTAAACATTAAAAATCCTAAACCCCAAAACCTAAAACCTAAAAAAAAAACTAAACCCTAATCCTAACCCTATCCCTAACCCTAATCCTAACCATAACTCTATCCTTAACCTAACCCTAACCTTAAACCCAAAGCCCAAAATACCAAAATGCTAACATTAAACACTAAATCATAGATATTACAACTCAAATCCTTATCCCCAAACCCTAAACCCTAAAAAACAACCTAAACCCTAACCCTAACCTAACATACCCTAACCCTAACCCTACCATAAATCCTGAACCCCAAGCCCAAAATACCAAAACCCAAACATTAAACACTAAACCATTGATACTAAACCTCAAATCATAAACCCTAAAACCAATAACCTAAAAAACCCAAAACCCTAACCCTAACCCTAACCATAACCCTAACCATAAACCATAAACTTGAAAACCTAAGCCCAAAATACCATTGCATCCTCATTTCCCAATTTTTTTCTCTTTCTAAAAATTCTCTCTCTAGAGAATCACTCCAGACACTGTTCACAACGGCTAGTAGAGATACAAACTCGCGCACCGCCGGAATGGCGCGTGAGCCACCGGTGGAGATCCGAAGACCACCATACCAAAGGCAAACTGATCGCCATGACGATGGCAACAAAACCTAGTCTAGCACGCACCTGGATTCATCTCGCAGCTCCTCGAAATCGCAAGATACTGACGCGATGAACACTGCCTTTTAGGAGAGGGATCTGGATCGAGAACGAGAAATTATGTCCATAGAATGGCTGCTTTTAATCAAGGAAAAATGATAGAGTATATGGATACTACTAATCTCGATCAACAACATACTAAAAAATCAACTGATTCCACCGTCCCATTTGACAGCAATCGAGAGGCGATTTTTGAGAAAATCGCGAATGAACCTCCAGGGCTGCGCATTCAAATTCGGCCAACTTTGAGCCACGCTCGTAATGAATTAACTACTTAGGGATTACTCCCCTGATGATGAGGTTCATCTCACAGAAATTTCAAGTGAAATGGATGGTGGAATCGCCGACGGGGAGAATTCTGGCAAACTTCGAACTCAGATCACCGGAATCCATGGGAATTTGACGACTGGAACTAAATTCGCAATCTATGGATATGCATTTATCAGATTTCTCCAACAATCTTACGGGAGGAAACAACTCTAACACTCCCTCACTTCCCTACATGGAATCTACGATCAAAATGCACCATGGAGGGCAAGAAAGTGAAGGAAATAAATCCATATCTAGTTGAAATGCAGGTCAAAACACCAAATTGGATGTATCTCACCCAGCTGGAGTAGTAACAATGCAAGATGGAAACAGGGCACAACATGGAAAAAACTCAACTGATCAACAGGATACCAACAAGAACAACATGAGAATGCATGCAGCAACCTCATCGGATGATGCACAATCGTCTAATTTTTCCTTTGGCATTACAGGTAATTCTTCTTACTTAACTCCTAACTTTATTCCTGGTAATTCGTAGGCCATACCAAATCAGGAAGACATAGGTGAGGAATATGGGCAAATGCAGCCTCAAAGGAAGGAGCAACCAAGACAAAATCAACAGCTTCGAGGCAAGGAGTTGCATCAAGGAAGAAATGTTCACAAGGATGCTGAAAAAGGCAAGGAAATACAAACAACTCACAGGCAATTTCCAGAACAGGCTCAAAGAAATGAAGGAAATCACAAAGAACTGCCTAAGGATAACAGCAAACAGGGAGGAACAAATTCGTCTTACCAAGCCAATAGAGCAAGCATGGAATATCAAAACAACTATACTAGGTATGATCCTAACTCCCAAATGAATAGAACTAATAACCAGGGTAAAAATGCAGCTCAGGGCAACCAACAACAGGGACAAAATCAAAATAATGCTAAACAGGACAAGATTCCTGAACCAGCCCCTTATACTGTTGTTCAATCTTTTGCTGCTCGTCTGAGATACAATCAGTCAAAGAATGAAATTCCTATTGTGTTGAACTATACTATACACACAACTAGACAGGAATATCCAGAAGTGCTTCTAGATAAAGAGGATTACTATGTGAAGTTGGCTGAAAGTTCTATACTCTTGTGGGTAAATTCACAAATACCATGCCTAAGATTGAGTTGGTTAGGAAGAGCTTCACCCTTCAAACTCAACTTACTGGGTGTGTGAAGATCACTCATTTTAATTCTAGGCATGTGTATCTAGACCATGAATTCGATTATCAAACTGTTTGGACTAAGCTAAAGATGACTATTGAAGGGCAACTGATGAGAATTAAAGCATGGACCCCTGATTTTACTCCTGAAGAAGAAACTCCCATAGTTCCTATTTAGGTTGCTGTTCCAGGCTTACCATGGCATTGCTACAATAAAGTTCTGTTGACGACTATTTTGGAGTCAGTTGGGAAGGTGTTATATCTTGATTCACCCTCTTCCCAAAGGACTAGAGGTAGCACACTTAGGGTAAAAGTGCAAGTCGACCTCACTAAGGAAAGACCAGTGCATGTATGGTTGAGTTTCAAGAATTCCAACCCCAATAAAGGGAGATGGCTTAAAGTACAATATGAAGGTATCCCAAATTATTGCATGTATTGTAAACACCAAGAGCATATGGACTATGATTGTACTATCAAAAGAAGAGATGAAGATGTTAACAGAAGGAAGGAAATGGAAGGTGAAAAAAAGAACAAGTCAAAAGGTGAACAAGAGAAAGTGTATAGCAGAACCACACATACTCAGGAGAAAGATAAAACACCAATGAATGTACTCCCCTCATCTCAACAGCAGATTTCTTAACAAGGTGAAGAAAAAACAGAAGAAAGTTTAAGGCAAAATCAAAGGGGGAATCACAATAATGAAAAATAACAGGAGGCACGAAATCAGGCACAAAGACATTATGAGCAAGAATTACCAGAAAGGGAGGAACATTGGCAGACCCAAAGGAGAAAACAAACAAAAAAATTGGAGCAATCTAACCCCAAAACAACATGGAGAGCACATTAACCACAACATAAGGAAGTCAATGACAACATGCAGCAGGCAACAGGCACAGCAGGTATACTTTCTTTAATCCTTACTCATAACATTTACAGTGATTTAGATATGCAGGAACAGATGATCCAGGAACAGGAGGTGGACACCTCAAAAAATAAAAGTGCAGACATTAGACCACAAAAAACTCATGAGACAAATAATGCTTCACCATCAACAACACAAAACAAAAATATGCAGCAACAAAAAAAGCAGGTTACACCTTCTATTAAGAACAAGACCACAAGTATTGACTTATATCTCCCCACACCCCAGCAGCCCCCTCTAAATTCTGTTGAAAATGTTATGAATGTTGTGTTGGCTGTTGAAGTTGATGAGGTATGGGTGGGGGGTGTCAGGAGAAGCCCACTAATTTGCAGGAAGGGGTAACCAAAGGGGGGAAGGGGATTCAAGAAATTGAGCACGCTGACCATAGGCATGGCCTTAGAACCCCAGCTAGCAAGAATTCAAGAACCAACAATCATGATTCTCGGAAAAATTACAGTGAAAGGCAAAATGATGATACTGGTCAATTACTGGAAAAAACAAGGACTCAGGAAACTGGTGGTAGTAGTTATGCAAATAATGACAATGTTCAGCACCATCAGGTTACAAATAATACAGAGACACAACAACACCATGGTGATAAAAATTCTGCTGAGCAACAAAATAACAGATCACAGGGCAGACCTAGCAAAAAGAAAAGAGAAGCTATCAAAAGAAGGAAGCAAAGAGAGGCAGGTATTCAGGGTGACACTGATCAGGCTCAAGTGGAGAATAGGTCTCAAAAACAATACCAGGAGAACTCAAACTATGATGTGATAAACTCTGAAGATGAATTTGATGAGGATACTTAATCTCTCAATGAAAGGGATGATGAATAGGATGGGATGAAATTAGTGCGCACTTGATCAAGGCATTTGGTTCTACATTCTAAAGTGAGTTCCAAACTGGAATTCAAGAAGTCGCAAATCAACAAGGTTTATCTCCAAGGGGTAGAAAGGAAGTCAGGTAAAACCTCAACACAGTCACAGTAAGCACATCTGCTAATGTTAGCAGACCCAACACCAGGTCCAAAAGTAAAGGTTATTAATGATCAATACAATATGTTGGAATGCTAGGAGCATCAACACCCAAGGTTCTCTGGAAAGACTTCAAAATCTCAAGAAAATGCATAATCTTTCTATGATTGCTATTCTTGAACCATTTACGGACAACTCCCAACTCAACTTACAAGCTTCTGTTATCTATGGATAATGCTCTCTGTAATAGTAATGGCAAAATATGGCTCTTATGGACCAATGATATGGAGTGTGATACTTTGGAAGTACATGATCAACATATTACTTGCTGGGCCAAACATGTGGAACACAAAGAGAAGTTTATTATTTCTTGTATTTATGCTAAGTGCAAGGAAAATCTAAGAAGAACCCTTTGGGACAAACTTTTTCATTTTTCCAATGGACAGCCCATGGTGCACGATTGGAGATTTTAATGTTATTACGTCAACAGAAGAAAAACATGGAGGCATGCCCTATAACATGAACAAAAGCCTGGAATTTATTGATATCATTGAGGCTTGTGGCCTTATGGATATTGGTTACAGTGGTCAACACTACACTTGGTGTAATGAGAGATCCGCAGAAGCAAGGGTGTGGAAAAGATTGGATCGAGCCATGGTTAATGATAAATGGCTGGAATGTATGCCACAAACTACCATTTCTCATCTTCCTGCCGTAGGCTCGTATCACTATCCCTTATTCATGGAAATGGAAGTGAGAATAGACCAAAAATTCAAATACTTTAAGTTCTTGCACTGTTGACTGAAAATGATAAATTCATGGATATTGTTCAAAGTTCATGGCAAGAGGAAGTATTTGGTGACTCAATGTGGAAACTTCACCAGAAAATGAAAATTTTGGCTTCTACTTCTAGTACTTGGTCCAAGAAGGAATATGGCAATATCTTCTCCATGGTTACAGACTTTGAAGAACAAGTAAAAAAATGTGGAGGAGAATGTCATTCAGAACAATTCAGAAGAAAACAAAGCCAAACTTCACCTTATTAATGCTCAATACATCAAGTACATGAAATTGGAAGCATCCATTCTTAAGAAAAAAACTCAGCTTCATTGGTTCAAAGAAGGGGATACCAATTCCAAAGAAGCTTAGGAGGAAGTTGTTTATCCACCAGATTTGTACAGATGACGATATTTGGGTACAAGGAGATGAGAACATTGCCAAAGAAGCTTGTGCTTACTTCCAAAACATTTTCACAGGTCGGACATACAGAATCAATGAAGAGATTCTTAACTGAATTCCTAGGATGGTTACAGATGAGCATAACCAATTTCTTCAGCAAATGCCTAGTATGGAGGAATTAACTCATGTTGTTTTCTCTATGAATCCTAACTCTGCTCCCTGTCCGGATGGGTTTGGAGGGAAATTCTATCAATTATGTTGGGATGTTATCAAGGAAGATGCTAAGGGTTGTGCAACATTTCTTCTGTGGAAATATTATGCCTAAATTCTTTTCACATGCTTGTCTTGTCCTTCTCCCAAACGTTGAACATCCTAACAAATTTTAAGAGTTCAAGCCCATCAGCTTGAGCAATTTCTCCAACAAAATTATTTCCAAGATTCTTTGCTTCAGATTAGCAGCTATTCTACCTCAGTTTACTTCTGAGAATCAGTCCGGATTTGTTAAGGGAAGAAGTATATCGAAAAACATTATGTTATCCCAAGAGATCACTCATAGTATCAAACAAACCAATGAAGGTGACAATGTGGTAATCAAACTCGATATGGCCAAGGCATATGATTGAGTGTCATGGTCGTATACTTGTTTAGTTTTGCGAAGAATGGGTTTTGGTGAGATGTTTATTGACCTAGTGTGGAGGATAATGAGCAACAATTGGTACTCTGTTATTATAAATGGGTCCAGACATGGTTTTTTCCACTCCACCGGAGGTCTCAAACAAGGTGATCTGTTATCTCCGTCCCTATTTATTTTAGGCGTGGAGGTGCTTTCTAGAATGCTCAACATGCTCCATCATCATCACAGGTACAAAAATTTTCAAATGGAAATTAGAGGTCCCAAAATCAACCATCTTAGCTTTGCGGATGACATCATCATTTTTTCTTCCACCACCAGAGATACTCTTCATATGATTATGAAAACTCTTGCCACTTATGAGTCTGTTTCTGACCAACTCATAAACAAAGATAAGAGTCATTTCATGATCCCGGTGAATTCACCTAGTGAGGTCATTACTTTAATTGGATAAATCACTGGATTTACTCAGAAAAATAGTTCCATTACATATCTTGGGTGCCCCCTTTACATTGGTGGTCAAAGAATTATTTATTACTCATATTTAGTGGCAAAGGTCACTAAGAAAATTACTGGATGTCATTCAAGAATTCTTAGTTTTGGTGGAAAAGCTACTATGATCAAGCACGTGCTTCAGTCTATCCCTATCCACACTATGTCAACTACCTCTCCTCCTAAAACTACTATCCGCTACATCAAGAGATCCATTGCTGACTTCTTTTGGGGTTGGGATAAGGAAAAATGAAAATGTAATTGGGCATCTTGGGATACGTTGAGTCTTCCCCTTGAATAGGGAGGTATTGGCATAAGACGACTTGAAGATGTGTGCACTTCACTCCAACTTAAATAGTGGTGGATCTTCAGACAAAACAGATTTTATGGGGTCAATTTTTGAGAGCAGAATATTGTCAAAGGGCCCATCCGGTAGCAAAAAAACTTGATACTGGGAAATCCTTGGTTTGGAATTTTATGATGAAAAATAAAGGTATTTCTGAATCTCAGATCAATTGGAGAATCAAATCACGAAGCAGCTCATTTTGGTGGGATGATTGGTTAGGAGATGGCCCTCTTGCTCCTTAATGCAATCATATCACTAGTCTTAATAACACCACTGTTTCGCACTTCTTAGTTAACGGAGGATGGAACGAAACTCTGATACGACAATGGGTGCCCCCCTTATTGGTTCCAAAGGTGTTGAGCACTACCATCAACTTTCAAGAGCAAATACAGGATGAGGCAATCTGAAAACTGGCTGATAATGGGCTGTTTTCTTGTTCTACTGCCTGGGATTACATTAGACACAGGAGTAGTAACAACATCATCAGTAAATGCATTTGGCATAAATACATTCCTTTTAAAATTTTCTTTTCTAGTGTGGAGGGCGTTACGAGGTAAACTCCCCACTAATGAAAAGATTATTAAATTTGGGATGGACCCTGCCCAGTGTTCTTGCTGTTACAGTCCAGGTGAGGATAATATAGAACATATTTTTATTTCTGGTCATTTTGCTAAAAATGTGTGGAGGTTCCTTTCTGCAGCTGCAGGATCCACAATGATCACACTACAATACATGCACTACTGCAGAGATGGTGGAATCTGGCACATAGGAATGAAGTGCAGAATCTGCTCATCAAGTTCCTTCCAGTGATCATCATGTGGAATCTTTGGAAAAATAGGTGTGCGGCAAAATATGGAGCAAAACAGTCTAACACAGCTTGAGTCAAATTTCTAATCTTAAAAGACTTCAATCATCTTCTCACCACAGCTTATCCATACATTAAATGGCCTAACAGCTGGAACACACTAATCAGAATGGTGGCAAGTTGTAAGCATGAGATTATGATTACAGAAGTAAAATGGGAGAAACCTAATCAACCTTTCCTCAAGCTTAACACTGATGGTAGTGCTCTCGACAACCCCGGAAAAATGGAGGAGGAGGAATTGTAAGAGATCACCAAGGAAACATGATATATGCATTCACCATCCCATTGGGAATTGGTACCAACAACCAAGCTGAAATTCAGGCAGCTAGTCATGGGCTAAACTGGTGTATTCAACATGGATATAAGAAAATACACTTGGAAGTAGACTCAGAACTGGTCATCTACTGGCTCTCAAATCAGGCTAAACCCCCCTGGAATCTGCAGCAATACACACTGGAGCTTCACAATTTAGTGCAACAATTGGAACAAGTCAAGATTACTCATGTGTACAGAGAGGCAAATAACACAGCTGATCGACTCTCCAAATACAGTCACAACACAGATATTATACAACACTTCGACATCAAGGACCAATTACCTATTCTTTCAAGAGGAAGCTTCATTCTAGAAAAGCTTGACATGACTAACTTCAGGAGAAAGAAACTGAAAAGGATTAAGAAGCCTCCCTGATTGATGCTGACTGTTATGGTATAGCATTTCTATACCACTTTAGGTTAGGAGCCTATTCAACTAGACTATGCTATTCTGTATAGTCTTTTTGAATAGGATAAGTAATTATAGTAAGGTGGTAATTGAGCTAGTAGCTGCATCACCTACTTGATCTATATTATAGATAAAGGGCCCAAGTTTGATTGACCAGATTTAGGCTTATATTTAGGGGCTCATTTGAAGCCCAAACCTATTAAAGAAAATGTGAATGAAAGAAGGCCCAACAGCCAAATCTGCCAATTGGCCATTATGGATAAAGCCCAAGTGAAACTAAGTAAGTACATGACCTCCTAAGATTTGTTTACCATGTTATTGGGCCAAGTGTGTACCACCTACTTGCACTAATCGTTCCCCAAAGCTGATTAAAAGAACAAAGGAAAATGAAGGACAGCCAAGGTCCAATAATATTAATTCCAAAACGGGGCACCAAGTTAAAAGGACAAGCAGGTGGGCACCTACTGACATTATTGGCCCAAAAATGGTTTCAAGAGTGTGGCCTAACACCTCCTTTTTCAAAGGCTTAAAGGATCACGTCTAATTCTCCATTTTGAACTTGCAAAATTTCAGATTTTCTTAAGTTTCTTTCTTGGTCTCTCTTGGCTTCAATAAGCAGCCCTAAAACACCTTAGGGATTTTTGAGTGCTGTCTCATTTTCAAGTAAGAAGTTTGAAGGAGAGTTTGAATTCTTGAAGTACAAGTTTAGAGGATAAATTTCCAGAATTAAGGTAAGACTTCAACCAATTTGTTTTCCTCTCTTTGATCATGTTTGGATTGGAGAATTTTGTATATATTTATCAAGAATTCATGGATGATGATAAATCTTTGAGTCAATATTCTCCTATTATGCTGAAAGATTTGAGATTGATAGTGGCTGCCTTATGAATATTGTTGTTGAGGGCAGTTTGAGTATCTTGGAAGATGATGTATGAAGTTGTATTAATGTGTGGAGGAAGGGTGTGGTGGTTCACCATTTATGTAAGGGTTGTATGGGCCTGATTTCTATCAATTATTTTTAGCTACTGTTTTGGAGAACCTTATTGTGATTAGCTGATGATGTTAGCTTAATCATGACTTATGTTGTAGATTAGCACCCAATAAGGAAGGCTCGTGATAGTGGTATTGGTCATAAATATAAGGTATGTAAGGCTATTCGATTCTATATCCTTTTGGCATGAAATCTGCCACCTGCAATTAATATCAATGAAGTGATTCTCATAAGTTCTATTTCTAAAAGCAAAGCATGGTGGCAGCGTTTACTATCTCCCAAATCCAAATAGCTAACAATATTTCTTTCCCCATTCTACGTACATGGAACTACTTCCTTATATTTCACTACCTATACTTGTGTAAATTCCCCTTGTGCTGTTATAGAAATGGTATTTGCAAAAGAAAGTTTGATGAATCCTTCTCCTAAGCCAATTGAAGTCAATTGTGCCATTAAGGTCTTAAAGTAAGGTGTTGATGTTTCATAGCTCCTTATGTCATTGTTACTGCCTCAAAGTATTGTTTTCATGTATTCCACTACTGTTCCGTAATTTCATGTCTCCAAGATGATTATGACCACCAAATCAACATCTCAAAGTGTTACGATTATCCAAGATAACATCTCAAAAGAGTTATGAACTGATTAACAATATTCTCAAAGATTAAAGAATCTAAGTGAAGAAATCTATTTAATTAAGGGTGGCAGCTTAGGGGCGAAAGCCTAGCATGGGCCGATCCCTATTGGTATAGAAGGGTGGCAGCTCAGGGGCGAAAGCCTAGCATGGGCCGATCCCAAGTTGTGTAATTATGAGGACCGCATCCCAGGGGTTAATACGCCTAGCATGGGTCATCATCTTCTACCACTGATCAGCTGGTCACTTGTATCACAAGCCCAACAAAGATTATAACATACAAAGAAGGTAAAGAAAAGAATGAAGCTTACTTGATTCCACAAGAGTAAGCAAAGGTGGTCTTCTCTCCTAATCTATGCACTCATATGTTGCTACTTGATTTCATTTGTGCCTTGTATTACATACACTTTTTGCCTTACATATTCAGTACATTTTTCGTACTAACGTCCCGTATTGGGGACGCTGCATTTCATGCTGCAGGCTCAGGTACTCCAGCTAGTAGACCTCCTCAGTAGAAGCACTCGAAATTCTGCTACTTTTGGTGAGCTCCAAGTTGATTCGGAGCTTTATTAAGTCCTTGGTAAATTCGTTTGGTATTGTATCGTAGTTAAGGGTAAGGCGGGGTCTGTCCCGACCTACTCTAGTTTTTTATCTTTTAGAGGCTTTGTAGACGTATGTACATGGTTCAGTTGTGTCTTAAGGAGTTGTGGTCTAAACGGCCAAGTCTTGTATATAACTTTTGGACCTACTTACGTTGGTTTATATCGCTGCATCCAAAGTTAACTTGTCTCAATTGTTCTTGTATATGCTTAGTAAGAACAGGTTGCAGGTTTGTTCTCTCGGGCCTTTAGGGCATCAGGTGCCTGTCCGTCTTAATGGGTTTTGAGGCGTGACAAAAGTGGTATCAGAGCAGGTCATCCTAAGGAGTCTACAAAGCCGTGTCTGTGTAGAGTCTTGCTTATGGATATGTTGTGCACCACATTTATAAACAGGAGGCTACAGGACATATAGGAGTTGTCTCATTTCTTTCATTTCTTAGATCGTGCGATAGAACTTGTGTTGTAGGTGAATCATATCTAATTCCTCAATTGTTTTATTATAGCAAAGATGCCGATTACGAGAAGGAGTAAAAGTACTGGTAAACGAGTAGAAGTGGCTGCCCAAGAAGGGACCAGCCAACCACCACCAAGTCAAGCTGTTCAAAGTGGGGCTCAAGATGAGTCTCTATCGCAGACTTCCTCGACGCCTCCATCTCCTGAAGAAATAAGGAGGGAAGATGAACCTCAGGAACCCCCTATTAATGCTACCGAGCAAGATTTGAGGAATGCAGTCCAATTATTGACTCGTATAGTTGCTGGTCATGGCCAAAGGCAAGAAGGTCCAGTTGCAGGTACTAGTGGTGTAGTTAGATCAGCTGGAACACGGATACGTGATTTTCTTAACTTGGACCCTCCATCATTTACCGGGTCAGATCCTAATGAAGATCCCCAAGACTTTATAGATCAAATCCAACGCACTTTGGATATTATGCATGTAAGTGGTAAAGAAGCACTTGAGCTAGCTGCATACAGATTAAAGGGTGTGGCTATATTGTGGTATGAAGCTTGGAAGCAATCTAGGGGAACAAATGCACCTTCAGCTATGTGGAAAGAGTTCAAAACGGCATTCCTTGATCATTATCTGCCATTGGAGATCCGAGAGGCCCGTGCGGATCAGTTCTTAAATCTCCATCAAGGAAATATGAGTGTGAGGGAGTATAGTCTCAAATTTAATTCCTTGGCCAGGTATGCTCCTAATGTAGTAGCTACTATGGAGGATAGAGTTCATCGTTTTGTGGACAGATTAGATTCATATCTGGTTAGAGACTGTACAATTGCTTCATTAAATAAAGATATGGATATAGCAAGGATGCAGGCTTTTGCACAAAAATTGGAGGATCAAAGGCAAAGAAGAAGAACACAAGAGTTGGAAACAGGGCATTCTAAGAGGGCCAGATCCATGGGGCAGTTTACACCATCCCAAGGTGAGTTTAGGCCTCGGTTCTCTAACAGACCACCTAGGCCATCAGCTTTCTACTCTACAGCTAGTGCTCCACCACGGTTCCAAGGGTTTAGGGGCAATCAGTTTGGGCAAAGAAGTGAAAGTCAAGGCAGTCATCAAGAGCAAGGAAGTACGAGCCAATCAAGGCCTCCACGACAGCCTTGTAAACAGTGTGGGAGGAATCATCTAGGTGCATGCAGGTTTGGGACGGATGTTTGTTTTTGGTGTGGCACACCAGGGCATATGATGAGAAACTGTCCTCATAGGGGAGTGGGTGGCGTTGTTCAACCAACTAGATCAGTTGTTGCGTCGACCTCATCAACCCCTTCTTTAGGTAGGGGACTACATATGCCTGCAGGACGGGGTAGAGGAGCTAGGGGAGCAGCTAGTTCTAGTGGAGGTCAGAATCGCACATATGCACTAGGGGATCGACAAAATTTAGATGCCTCGCCGGATGTGGTTACAGGTACATTGTCCATCTTTTCACATATTGTATATGCATTAATCGATCCGGGGTCTACACTATCATATGTTACACCATTGATTGCTGGAAAGTTCAAAAGAACACCAGAATTATTAGCGAAGCCATTTGAAGTGTCTACACCGATTGGTGAATCTATTATAGCTAGGAGAGTTTATCATAATTGCATTGTAACTGTTTGTGATCGCGATACATTGGCTGACCTTGTTTAGCTAGACATGGTAGATTTTGATGTTATAATGGGTATGGATTGGTTAGCTTCTTGTTATGCCACGGTAGATTGCCGAACTACGATAGTGCATTTCCAGTTTCCAAAAGAGGTAGTCCTCGAATGGAAAGGTAATATTGGGATGCCAAGAGGTAAATTTATTTCTTATCTTAAGGCAAAGAAGATGATTTCCAAAGGATACATATGCCATCTGGTTAGAGTGAAAAATGTAGATGTAGAGCCACCAACCCTTCAATCCATTCCGGTGGTAAATGAATTTCCAGATGTGTTTCCTGAAGATCTTCCAGGTTTGCCTCCAGAACGAGAAGTAGAGTTCGCTATTGATGTGCTTTCAGATACTCAACCTATCTCAATTCCTCCGTATAGAATGGCTCCGGCAGAATTACGAGAGTTGAAGGAGCAGTTAAAAGACTTATTACAGAAAGGATTCATAAGGCCTAGTGTGTCGCCATGGGGAGCACCAGTTTTATTTGTACGCAAAAAGGATGGCTCATTAAGAATGTGTATCGACTACCGGCAGTTGAATAAGGTAACAATTAAGAACAAATATCCCCTCCCTAGAATTGATGATCTGTTTGATCAATTACAAGGTGCTAGGTGTTTTTCAAAGATCGACCTGAGGTCAGGTTATCACCAAGTGAGGGTCAAGGACAAAGATATACCCAAGACAGCTTTCCGAACACGGTATGGTCATTTTGAGTTCTTAGTCATGTCATTCGGGCTAACAAATGCACCAGCAGCTTTTATGGATTTGATGAATAGGGTGTTCAAGCCATTCTTAGATGTGTTTGTGATAGTGTTCATAGATGACATTTTGGTGTATTCAAGATCGGAAGAGGATCATGCTAATCACTTGCGGCAGGTTTTACAAATTCTCCGTGATCGTAAATTGTATGCAAAGTTCTCTAAATGTGAGTTTTGGTTGAAATCTGTGGCATTCCTAGGTCATATCGTATCCGAGGAAGGAATAAGGGTTGATAACCAGAAAATAGAAGCCGTGAAAAAATGGCCAAGACCTACAACGCCTACGGAGATCCGTAGTTTTCTTGGATTGGCAGGTTATTACAGAAGGTTTGTTGAAGGATTCTCTTCCATGGCTGCACCCTTAACAAAGCTAACACACAAAGGAACCAAGTTTCTGTGGAGCGATGAGTGTGAAAGAAGCTTCCAAGAGCTGAAGAGTAAATTAACTTCTACACCTGTGTTGGTACTTCCAGAAGGTACAGAAGGCTATGTAGTGTATTGTGATGCTTCGGGAGTGGGCTTAGGTTGTGTATTGATGCAGCATGGTAAAGTTATAGCTTATGGCTCAAGGCAGCTGCGGCCACATGAGAAAAATTATCCAACCCATGATCTAGAGCTAGCAGCAGTTGTGTTTGCTTTGAAGATATGGCGCCACTACTTGTATGGAGTTCATGTTGACATATACACTGATCACAAAAGCTTGCAATATATTTTTAAGCAAAAAGACTTAAATCTGAGGCAGCGAAGGTGGCTGGAGCTATTAAAAGATTATGACATTGACATCTTATATCATCCCGGTAAAGCTAATGTAGTAGCTGATGCTTTAAGCCGTAAAATAATGGCAACCACTTATGGGAAGTCTATGGAAAGACAAGGAATGACTAAGGATCTTTCCCAACTAGCTAACTTGGGCGTTCGCCTTCTTGAATCTCAAGACGAAGGGGTAATTGTGCAAAATGCGGCAGAATCCTCATTAATAGTGGAAGTGAAAGAGAAGCAGTACACTGATCCAATTCTTTTACAACTTAAAGAGAATGTACTACATGGTATGACAAAGGCATTTGAGCTTAAGCAAGACGGAGTACTTCGATGTCAAAACAGATTGTGTGTACCTAATATAGATGAACTAAGAAAGAGGATCATGATGGAAGCACATAATTCAAGGTACTCTGTTCATCCGGGGTCAACTAAAATGTATCATGACTTGAAAGAAATGTATTGGTGGGGGAACATGAAGAAGAACATTGCAGAATTCGTGGCTCAGTGTCCAAACTGTCAACAGGTAAAAGTAGAACACCAAAAGCCCGGAGGTTACATGCAGCGTATAGAACTTCCAATTTGGAAATGGGACATGATCAACATGGATTTTGTTACTGGTTTGCCTCGCTCATTCCGGAAGTTTGACTCCATATGGGTAATAGTTAATAGACTTACCAAAGCAGCACACTTCTTGCCGGTGAAGACTACTTATACAGCTGAAGAGTATGCGAGGTTGTACATTAAAGAGATAGTTCGACTACATGGAGTGCCAATCTCTATAATATCGGATAGAGGAGCTCAATTTACAGCAAATTTTTGGAAGTCATTTCAAAAGAGTTTGGGAACACAAGTGAATTTAAGTACAGCCTTTCATCCTCAAATGGATGGTCAGGCAGAACGTACGATTCAGACACTTGAGGATATGCTTCAAGCTTGTATATTAGATTTCAAGGGTAGCTGGGATGATCACCTACCACTTATTGAATTTGCTTATAACAATAGCTATCATTCGAGCATTAAAATGGCACCTTATGAAGCTTTATATGGTCGAAAGTGTAGATCACCAATTGGCTGGTTCGAAACGGGTGAAACTGGCTTATTTGGGCCAGATCTTGTTCATCAAGCTATGGAAAAAGTCAAAGTGATACAGCAGCGGCTAGAAACAGCTCAAAGTCGACATAAATCATATGCAGATATTAGAAGGAGAGGACTAGAATTTTCTATAGGGGATTGGGTGTTCTTGAAGGTGTCTCCGATGAAAGGGGTAATGAGGTTTGGTAAAAAGGGAAAGCTGAGTCCACGCTATATAGGGCCATATAAGATTATCCGAAAATTTGGCCAAGTAGCCTATGAGTTAGAGCTACCACAAGAGCTTTCATCAGTTCATCCGGTGTTCCATGTCTCAATGCTACGGAAATGCGTAGGTGACCCATTTCGTATTACTCCTACTGAAGACGTACATGTTACAAGAGATCTCACTTATGAAGAAGTACCCATTGCTATTCTGGATCGACAAGTTAGGAAGTTAAGAAATAAAGAAGTAGCTTCTGTAAAAGTTCTATGGAGAAACCAACAAGTAGAAGAAGTTACATGGGAAGCAGAAGAAGCAATGAAATTGAAGTATCCTCACCTCTTCCACACTGGTGGGAATGATCAAAATGTTAGTGGAGGCATTGACAAGTAAGTATAAGTCTATATGTTCAATGTGATTAATAGTAGTACTAGCTTAGGCTTGAACTTGTTTAGGCCGCACAACCATGCTAACATTCGAGGGCGAATGTTCCAAGGGGGGAAGGATGTAACGGCCTGTATTTTTGTATGTGGTAGTCCTATTCATGTTATACTTGACATATACTTATAGTGTAGGTGAGGGATCATGTTTCTTACATGATTAGTGTTGGTTTAAACTAGCTTGGAAGGTGATGTAATGCCTTGCACGTTTTAGCATATGTATTGCAAGTTAACTCCGATGGAAAGTATTTAAGTAATTATAGTAAGGTGGTAATTGAGCTAGCAGCTGCATCACCTACTCTAGTCTTCTATCTTTTAGAGGCTTTGTAGACGTATGTACATGGTTCAGTTGTGTCTTAAGGAGTTGTGGTCTAAACGGCCAAGTCTTGTATATAACTTTTGGACCTACTTACGTTGGTTTATATCGCTGCATCCAAAGTTAACTTGTCTCAATTGTTATAGTATATGCTCAGTAAGAACAGGTTTCAGGTTGGTTCTCTCGGGCCTTTAGGGCATCGGGTGCCTGTCCGTCTTAATGGGTTTTGAGGCATGACAGTTTGCCCAGACGTTTCCAACCCAAATACGATCGTCTATGAGTTTAACACCTCTCACATAAATTTCCTCCAAAATGAATATGTAAAACTCGACGAAACATGCCTAGACACACAAGGTCGATTCAAGGCGTATCTTTCGAACTTCATGAACGTTCTTAGACGTTTGACCTCCAAACTTCGCGAAACTTGACACACTTCCTTTACATGCTAGAATAACTCATTCAAGAACCTTACAACCTCATTAATCACACATAAACAAATAAAACCACATATGAGGAATTTAGGTGACTTAGTTGTCGAACGTCTTAGTCATCCCTTGACGTTTGACTTCCAATGCACCTAAACTCTTAACTACTGCCTCTATGCCATATTATAGACCACATTAGGACCTTAGAAAACCATTACCAACATGTTAGGATCTAGTTAACCTAATTCATTTTTGAGGTCTTACAATTGTGAAGTCCTTAAATGAGTTATTATACATATAGGCAGTGTGTCAAGTTTCGAGAAGTTTGTAGGTCAAACACTCAAGAACGTCCATGACGTTCGAAAGAGGTGCCTTGAAATGACCTTTTGTGTCTAGGCATGTTTCGTTGAGTTTTACGTGTTTGTATTGGGTGAAATTCATGTGAGAGGTCCTAAACTCGTATACGGTCATGTTTGGGTTGGAAACGTTCGGGCAAACATCCCCAAGGACCATCCAAGGGTCCTTGAGGAAGGACCCAAAACTTGGTGTCAAGACTGTCCAAGGCAGCCCCAAACGAAGGAGGCATTGACGGCTCGTGGGCCAATCGACACCCCATCGATGGGTGCCGTTGGTAGGGACTTAGGCTGGGGAAGGAGGAGAACCATGTCAAGCCTCTAAACCAAACAACGGGAGGACAGGACGGTCCATTTTTTGGACAAACGGTCCTTCGACTGCCCAATCGTTGATGGTCTGTGTCCTGCGTGCAGTTTCACTACCAAGTGAGGGGTGAACTTGTAATTTTACCCCTCTTCCAAATAAGGACTTTGGCGGTTCCCAAAGGGTCTTTTGGGTATTTTAAAGGTGTTTATAATTCATTAAAACTTAGAAGATTTCATTCTTCAAAAATCAAAACCCCAAAATCCCTTAGAAATTCCCCAAGACTCCATTAAAGCTAAAGGTCAAGGAAGAGCTTGGATTGGTGATTTGAGTTGATATTCTTCATCAAATTGAATAATTAGCATTATTAATGTATGGCTTTTGATCCTTGAAACTCGTTTCATGAAGGAGCCCAACTTTCAAAGATGTTTTCTAAAGTTTTCAAAAGATGAATTGACCTATTTCATGATCTATCATGGGGTCTTGCATTAATGGTTTTAATCATTATTTAGTGATTGAATTTTGGTTATTAAGGTGATTTTAACACAATTAACCTATGAACTCATGTAATTGATGAACCCTAGTTTTTGACTAATTTATGGGTTACTTGATATTAGTCTAATGTTTATGAATTAAGGTGTAGTTTCTTTTGGGCTTTCTAATGATATAAGAATTGTATTCAATTGATGTCTAATTGGTATTAGATTTTTGAATCTATAATGAATTGGTTTAGATTTCATTGAGTATTGTAGTTTATGTATTGTTGATGTTCATGGCCATGGGTAAGGGCCTTATGATAGTGAATTGGATGATTTGGCATTGGCTTGAAGTGTTGAGGATGAAGTGGTGGTACAATGCCCTATTTTACTTGACTTAATGTTAATTAGATATCAATTATGTTGTGATTGGTTTGGTCCACCTATGGTGGCGGTGTTATGTAAATTGATGTGGCCTTGTCGGCGTTATTTTAAGTATATTGATGATCATGAACTTGTCGGCACTACTTGAAGCTATATGGATATTTGTGTAGTTGATTAGGTGATGTATGATCATATCTACTTACATCTGAAAGTATGTGTTAGTCTATTGATGATATTTAGGTAATCATGTTATGCTATGACTATATGTTAAGTGTGTAGTCTTAGAGTTGATATATGGTTGTTTCCTAACTTGGCTCTATGATTCTATAATGGTTATGTTGATTATATTAAGATAATGAATAGGTTAACATAATGTTGATAAGGGTCATTCCTAAGTGTCTAAGGAATGTATGTTATATGTGCTAAGGTGAAGTATGTGGTGCTTTTTTAGGTAGAATTGATGCTTGTATGAATATGAATATGTGATATCTTGACTTAGGAACCTAAAGAGTCTTGGTATTGAATGAATGAATGATAGGTGAGACCTTTTCGATGATTAGAGGGTCCTTTATGTGAAACCTTAAACCAAGTGGTAATGTTATGAAACTTGAAGTCGAAAGCCGTAATGGTATCTTTCATGTATTGAATGATGGACTTAAGGTTGATTGGCTGGAACGACATCATATAAATCCTTAGGAAAGTCATGATGAGCTTCTTGTCGCCTTAGGGAGGTAGCCCTAGTGGACCTTTCTTTGGTAAGGTAAATGTAATTGGGTTATGAACTTTATATGGAACCCTTTTGTATGAACCTTAGTGTGATTTAATCTATAAGAACGAAGGCTATCACCGAGTGAGTATGGTAAGGGAAGTAGTTCTAGTTAAAGAATGAGACTAGATTACAAAGCATGCCCTTCATATTTCCTTAACCATGTGCCTACATGGGATGTGTCTAAGTTCTACCATTAGCAAGTAAAACAGCCTCATCAGAGTAGGATAGAACTCCGGATTCCATGATTTGCTAACATGGTCTATGTCGGTTATTGTCTATTCTCATCATATGGGATACCTATTAGCATTAGAGAAGTTTTATGAGGTTTAGGTGATGGTATGGGATGTTATCAAGACATTGCACAATAGGCTTTTAAGATGTTAGTAAGAGTCCCTAGGTCTTGTCCAAGACCATTATTTGAATGTCCTTTATGTGATGTATGTCTCTTAAATGAACTAATGAACTAATGACTTAATGATATAAAGTATGTAAATGAATGAGTACCTAATCTAAAGTGACTGAAGGATTCGTTAGTTAAAGTGTGAAGAGGGCATAAATGATGATCTCTTCATGTTTTATCAATGGAAGTCTTGATAATGACTCTAGTTAGGGAAGTTGCTTGTTATGTTTGACATGATCTAAACTTAGGAAGTCTTAAAGATTAATTAGGTAGCCTTGAAGAGGGTGTATGGGCGTTCTCTTCCAAGAGTACTTAAGTAAGTCTTTTGATAGCCTTGGTAGGGGAGATTGTCATATTATGGATGTCTTGTATGTTGGTGTATTGTAGGCGTGTATGTGTCTCATTATGAGTAATCTTGAGGATCGTTTAGGCACATCTAGAGAGGGTGTATATGGGTGGTATCTCTTTGTATGACTTAAGTGAACCTTAGCATAGCTTTAGTTAGAAGACTACATGCTAGGAAGTGATAAAAAGGGAAGAAAGAGACTTCACTGTAACAGTGAAGAACTTCACTGATCAGTTAAGTGAGGTTATTGTAAAGTGACCTCTAAAATGTGTTAATTGATTCTAAATGTTTTCTTATGTGATTCTAAGTTGATAAATGTTGTTTTTATGAGGATTTTATGATATTTCAATGAAAAGATGCATATTTCCAATAAATGTCCATTTTCATGATTTTATGCATAAGCCATAGTTAGTACATGTGGTTGTACTAATTCCATGCTTTTATCTATCTGTATAGTTCTTGGAAGGTGAAGAGCTTTTGGGAAGAAGACTTGGATTTAGAAGATTGTTCAAGAGAAGTTGAAGTATGTCCTCACTTAACTCGAGGGCATATATATCTTTTATGTTTCAGTTATGAAGTATTGTAATAGACTATATACTAGTATGTTTTATATTCCGTATGGGCTGTGTCCCAATTACTCTTATGTCTTAAGATGATGAGATTGAGACTTAGTATTTCCTATTACTTCTATATGAAAGAGTTTTTAAAGACTATGATATTGTTTTATGAAAAGTTTTAATTCTGCACTACTTTTCATTATGTATATGCGATGAATGATATGAAAGGCTTGTATGAGACCTCCGAGAGGTCGAGTAATCCGGTTGCAAATCCAAGATTATGCCCTAACTTCTAGGGTGTGGTCTCGGGATGTGACAAAGCTTGGTATCAGAGCATAATTTGGTGAAAGTAGTCTTAGGAATAAAAACGTCTCATCAAGTCACGTCTAGTAGAGTCTCGACCATCGGTGTGAGTTGCGACACATCTATGAGCGAGAGGCTATTGGACGATAGTGTTTCCCTACTTTTCTACTCCTATGTCGTGCGGTAGAGTAAATATTATGAGTATCCTTCTAAATATGTTTCCTTGAGTTTCTAGGAGATGAATACTAGAAGGATGGCCGCTAGAAGGTTGGAAGAGGGAAGGATGAATGAGGAAGCTCCTTCTCAAGTTGAGCATGTTGAGCAAGTTGAGCAAGTTCTTCAAGATTGGCAAGGTGTCCAAGGTGCTCAAGTGCCTCCTCAAGGTGATCATGACCCTAATGTGGAAGGAGGTAATGAGGTTCTGGAGATGTCTAATAGGGAGATTAGAGATGGTTTGCTTGCTATAGCCCGAGCCGTAAATACTCAAGCTAATTTGGGTTTGGTGCCTAGGGTGAATGTGGTGGAGAGCACTATGTCATCTAGGTTGAGAGACTTTGTGATGTTGAATCCTCCAATCTATCTTGGCTCTAAGGTAGATGAAGATCCCCAAGAGTTTATTGATGGTGTGTACAAGGTATTGAGTGCTATGGGGGTTACATCTAGGGAGAAGGCGGAGTTGGCTTCGTATCAATTGAGAGACGTGTCTCAAATTTGGTACACTCAATGGAAGGATAATAGGCCGGTGGAGTCAGATCCTATTGAGTGGGAAGAATTTAAGGAAGCTTTTCTTGGTAAGTACTTTCCCCGTGAGAGGAGGGAGGTAAAAGTAGAGGAGTTTATCAATCTCAAGCAAGGCAATATGAGTGTTGAGGAGTACTCTTTGAAGTTCTCAACTTTGTCTAGATATGCACCATCCCTAGTGTTTAATCCAAGGGATGAAATGAGTCTCTTTGTGACGGGTGTAATCGACTTAGTGAGGGAAAAATGATGTACGGCTATGCTATATATGATGATATGACCTTAGCTAGACTCATGGTGTATGCACAATCAATTGAAGAGTCTAAACTTAGGAGGATGTCAAGGAATTTGAAAAGGAGTGTTGCTAGTGATCAAGTGCAACTTAGATCCAAAAAGAGGGTTCACACTCAAGAAGAATCTAGGAGTGCTAAGGTGAAGTTTAAGAAAGGAGGTGGTTCTCACAATGGAAAACCTACATGTGCCACTTGTGGTAAGAAACATTATGGTGAGTGTCTAGTGGGTACTGGTATTTTCTTTGGATGTGGAAAAGATGGGCACAAAGTGAGAGATTGTCCTAACATTGCTTCTAGAGGAAAAGAGGGTAAGAAAGTTGATCCTATTGTTCCAATAGATGATGCTCCAACTAAGAGGCGTTTCTATGCACTCCGGACTAGAGGAGACAAGTCGGATGAGAGTGATGATGATGTTGGTAAGTCCTTGTATTTATCTTGTTGTGATATGAGTTCCTTCTAAGTGTGGGAGTATGGCTAGATAGATGTGCTAGAAGTTGTTGCATGTGCATGATGTTTAGGAGTTTGGTTGAAATTGAATTTCATTAACTTCTTGCATTGTGTGTTTTATTATGCGATGAGCATGTTTTTAAAGGTGTTTATATGATTTTAACTTGCATATTAGCATGTCTATATCATGAATCGCCTAAAATTGCATTTTTAGAAAATTGGCCTAAATCACTGTAGCACTGGAACTGTTCACTGTGAAAAATTTAAAAATTTGACTAATTAATTCTTTGGTCTAAAGTTTCTGTAATATGGTTAGAACTGATTTATATGAGTATGCTAATGAATATAAAATGAGTTTTTACTATTTGGAATGAAGAATGTTAGCATAATGAGTTATAGAAGTGTATTCTGGTTTCTTGTTGTGTTGTGGATCTCTTAACTCTGTGAAATTGATGTTTTCTCCTTGATTGTGAGTTATATGGTTTGGTTATGTGCTTCTAGTTGATTCTCTATTCTTGGAAGTGTTCGGAGAGTGGCAAGTGTCATTCGAGAATTAATGTTGTCCAAGTAGGGGAGAATGTAAGGTCCCGAAAACGATATAGGTGAACTAGAGCCTAACATGGTTGTCATGGTGGTCTAAGGTCCTAAATATGTCTATTATATGGCATAGAGGCAGTGTCTAAAGTGTTAGTTTCATTGGAAGTCAAACGTCAATGGACGACTAAGACGTTCGACGACTAAGTCACCTAAGTGTCTCATATGTGGTTGTATGTTTTTATGTGTGATTCATGATATTGTGAAGTCCTTAAATGAGTTATTATACATATAGGTAGTGTGTCAAGTTTCGAGAAGTTTGGAGGTCAAACACTTAAGAAATTCCATGTCATTCGAAAGAGGTGCCTTGAAATGACCTTGTGTGTCTAGGCATGTTTCGTTGAGTTTTACGTGTTTGTATTGGGTGAAATTCATGTGAGAGGTACTAAAATCGTATACAGTCATGTTTGAGTTGGAAACGTCCGGTCTAACATCCCCAAGGACCATCCAAGGGTTCTTGAGGAAGGACCCAAAACTTGGTGTCAAGACTGTCCAAGGCAGCCCCAAACGACGGAGGCATCGACGGATCGTGGGCCAATTGACGCCCCGTCGATGGGTGCCATTGGTAGGGACTTAGGCTGGGGAAGGAGGAGAACCATGTCGAGCCTCTGAAATAAACGACGGGAGGACAGGACGGTCCGTTTGTGGACAAATGGTCCGTCGACTGCCCAACCATCGATGGTCTGTGTCCTGCGTGCAGTTTCACTACCAAGTGAGGGGTGAACTTGTAATTTCACCCCTCTTCCTAATAAGGACTTTGGTGGTTCCCTAAGGGTCTTTTGAGAATTTTAAAGGTGTTTATAAGTCATTAAAACTTAGAAGATTTCATTCTTCAAAAATCAAAACCCCAAAATCCCTTAGAAATTCCCCAAGACTCCATTAAAGCTAAAAGTCAAGGAAGAACTTGGATTGGTGATTTGAGTGGATATTCTTCATCAAATTGAAGAATTAACATTATTAAGGTATGGCTTTTGATCCTTGAAACTCATTTCATCAAGGAGTCCAACTTTCAAAGATGTTTTCTAAAGTTTTTCAAAAGATGAATTGACCTATTTCATGATCTATCATGGGTTCTAGCATTAATGGTTTTTAATCATTGTTTAGTGATTGATTTATGGTTATTAAGGTGATTTTATCTAAATTAACCTATGAACCCATGTAATTGATGAACCCTAGTTTTTGACTAATTTATGGGTTACTTGATGTTGGTCTAATGTTTATGAATTAAGGTGTAGTTTCTTATGACTTTCTAATGATATGAGAATTGTATTCAATTAATGTCTAATTGGTCTTAGATTGTTGAATCTATAATTAATTGGTTTAGATTTCATTGAGTATTGTAGTTTATATATTGTTGATGTTCATGGCCATGGGTAAGGGCCTTGTGATAATGAATTGGATGATTTGGCATTGGCTTGAAGTGTTGAGGATGAAGTGGTGGTACGCTGCCCTATTTTACTTTATTTAATGTTAATTAGATATCAATTATGTTGTGATTGGTTTGGTCCACTTATGGTGGCGGTGTTATGTGAATTGATGTGGCCTTGTCGGCGTTATTTTAAGTATATTGATGATCATGGCCTTGTCAGCACTACTTGAAGATATATGGTTATTTGTGTAGTTGATTAGGTGATGTATGATTTTATCTACTTACATGTGAAGGTATGTGTTAGTCTATTGATGATATTTAGGTAATCATGTTATGCTATGACTATATGTTAAGTGTGTAGTCTTACAGTTGATATATGGTTGTTTCCTAACTTGGCTATATGAGTCTATAATGGTTATGTTGATGATATTAAGATAATGAATAGGTTGAAATAATGTTGATAAGGGTCATTCCTAAGTGTCTAAAGAATGTATGTTATATGTGCTAAAGTGAAGTATGTGGTGTCTTGTTTAGGTAGACTTGTGTCCCTTACTTGATGCTTGTATGAATATGAATATGTGATATCTTGATTTAGGAACCTAAAGAGTCTTGGTATTGAATGACTGAATGATAGGTGAGACCTTGAATGATGATAAGAGGGTCCTTTATGTGAAACCTTGAACCAAGTGGTAAGGTTATGAAACTTGAAGTCGAAAGCCGTAATGGTATCCTTCAT
Source organism: Solanum sitiens (assembly GCA_016801875.1). Lineage (NCBI taxonomy): Eukaryota > Viridiplantae > Streptophyta > Magnoliopsida > Solanales > Solanaceae > Solanum > Solanum sitiens. Next base: position 10,356 of record JABWTJ010001417.1, on the reverse strand, counting down.
GTAATGAATGATGGACTTAAGGTTGATTGGCTAGAACGGCATCATATAAGTTCTTAGGAAAGTCATGATGAGCATCTTGTCGCCTTAGTGAGGTAGCCCTAGTGGACCTTTCTTTGGTAGGGTAAATATAATTGGGTTATGAAGTTGTTATGGAACCCTTTTGTATGAACCTTAGTGTGATTTAATCTATGAGAACGAAGGCTAGAACCGAGTGAGTATGGTAAGGGAAGTAGTTCTAGTTAAAGAATGAGAAGTGCGGAATGTAAAGAGATTGTAGAGAGATGTAGGAAAGGCTGATTTTTTTATTAGTGAGGGAAAACCCTCTATTTATAATACAAGTTACATAACTGGCCTAAGACAGTGGCCGACACAACTTTTACACTTGGCAGTATATAATTCTGCCGACACAAAATGACAAACTACTTTACTTTTTACATAGTGGCCATCTTTTTATAATTGGCCGACAAACGTAAAGCAATAAAAAGGTAAATTCTATCTACAATGGCCTACATATGGCCGACAAAGACTAAAATACAATTATGGCCTATATTGGCCGACAATTACAAAATATCTTTTGACTTGTATCTTCTTTCTTCATCATCTTTTCTTGTCTTTATTCGAATAAAACTTCTGGTATAGTTTTATCTCCTTCATTACATTTAGAACAAATATGTTCCGGGTACTTGTGTCCGATTAACTTGCAATATCTTGTCAATAATTCGTCAGAAATAAATCCCCTTTTAATAGCTCGAGTAGTTGGTATTTCTTCTGGTTTTATTAAGGACAATATCCATTTCTGGACTTCATCCATATCTGCTTGTCTTATCTCCCGAGAATTGGCGTATATCATTAAGTGGTCTCGAGAATAATAGCTCCAAATTGCATTACCTTGCAAATAATTATTTGCTAATTCTTGAATAACTGTTGATAATCCAATTATCCTTTTATTTGCGTAAAAACTTGGTAGCTCGATTTTAGGTATCTCCGGTTGTTGTTCTATATCTTCCGGTATAATCATTTCTCGCGTTAATCCAATTTTAACTACTTGGATCATTGGTTTTATCTCGTTGAAGAGTATCTCTGCTGGTGCTGTATAACATCTTAAAAAATAAATTTCCCTTTGTTATCTTTTTATAAATTAAAAATGCTTTGTGGATTTCTGGAATTCCACTAACTTCTTCACCTGTATAGGTATAAACTGTACTTAATAATCCATAATTAAAACAAGTTTTAACTAAATTTGGGTTAGTATTTGGTTGTGCAATTAGTTTGTTGTAACCTTGTAACTTCTGGGTGATATAGTCTTGAGTTTTATCTTTGGTAATTGTGGATCTTGGTTTGGTATTCAAGAAGGTTATTATCTGGTATATGTTTTCAATATAATTTTGGGAAATGTGGTTATATATTTTCTTTTCTTTGTGCAAGCTGGCTGCATAGGTAGATGTTTGTGGGTTTGAAGTTTCTATTATCTGGATTTTGGGTACAAAAGGTTTTTCAAATAAACTATTAAGATTTATAGTTTTTGGATTTGGTTTTTCCATATCTCCTTTGCTAGTTCCTGCAATAAATAATTTGTTAATATTATGAGTTTTATGGTGTTTCTCATCGTCACCTTTTATCTCTGGCTGTTTTCCGTCTGCCTGAAGACGTAGCTCCGCATGTTTTGAGTCATGCTGCTGACTATTAAGACGTAGCTCCGCATGTTTTGAGTCATGCTGCTGACTATTAACTTTCTCTTTAAGCATTTTTACTTCATTATCTATTTTGTCTACCTTTTGACAAAGGTTTGTCATCATAGATAGTAGTTGCTTCATTGTATCTGTTTCTGGAGAGGTAGTCTGCAATAAGATTCTTGTTAGTAGTAATTACCTCAATTGTAAATGTAAAATTTAATATATTTAATACTAATCTTCGTATTTCTTTGGTTGTTACCGAATCATCTATCTTGCGTGTTACCCACCATTTTACCTGTGTATTATCTATTCTAACAATAAATTTGTTATATACGATATAATGTTCAAACGCTAATAAACATTTATATAGCGCTAATAATTCCTTGCGGTTAATTTCCCATTTTATTTGGGGCTCAGTATATGATCCTGAATGGTATCTACAATGATGTTCAATTTTTTCATCGTTATATTTATATTTTAATAGTCCTCCGTAACTATGTTCGCTTGAATCAGTTTCAACTATATAGGTAAATTTTCGTTTTTCATCAGGGAAGTTAAGTTTTGGTAGATTCTTACATAGTCGTTTAATATTTTTAATATTTTCGTTATCTTTTTTGTCGAAATGATATTCAACATCCTTTCTAAGTTTTTTATGTAAAGGCTTTAAATATTCTGCTAATTTAGGTATATATTCTCTTACCTGATTTACTAATCCTAAAAAGGATTGTAATTTCTTTTTGGTATCTATATTTTCATCTAAATTAATGATTTTTTGTACTAAATGCGTCTGCATTTTTATACCTGATTTGTCTATTTGTATTCCTAGAAATTCTATTTGAGATTTCATTATTTCTACTTTTCTTTTATTTAAACTAATACCTGATTGCTTAATTATATAGATAAATTTTTCTAATAATTTTATATGTTCTTCCTGTGTTCTAGAATATAATAATATATCATCAATATAGATTACACAGTTTTCTAATTGGTTAAAATAGTTATCCATAAAACATTGATATCTTCCTGGTGCATTTTTATATCCAAAAGGTAATACATTCCATTCGTAATATCCTTGTGGTACGGTAAAAGCGGTTAGCTGTTTTGATTTATCTTCAAGTTTTAAGTGGTAAAAACCCGATTTACAATCGAATTTACTAAAGTAGTTATAACCCTGTATTTGTCTTATTTTTAGTATTTTATTTGGTATTGGGTAATTATATGTTTTTGTTTTAGCGTTTAAATTTCTATAGTCTATAACCATTCTACTTTTTCCTCGTTTTTGTTCATTGTGATTATTAACAATAAAGGCTGGACTACAATGTTTACTGTTTGTTTCTTGTATATAATTATTTTTTAATAGTTCATCTATATGAATTTTGAATTCATTAAGATCATCAAAGTTATATCTTAATGGTTTTTGCAATATTATGCTATTTTCATCAATTAATTCTATCTTCACAATTGTTTTATGTTTTTCCCATCCTGTTAAAGGATTATCATTATATAAAGATTCTAATTGATCAGTTATTAATTTAAGTTTATCTATTGTGAATATAATAATTTCAAAATGTTTAATATCTTTTATATTCTCCATTTCTTGATTTATTTTTTCATTTCCTTTTATCCAATCTTTTGGTTTTCTTTGTTTATTGTTAACTCTTTTTGCTCCTATTCGATAACCACACGGTGTTGTGAACCACCAATGCGTTTTGGTTATAATATGAGGGTATAGTTTTTCTAAGAAAGGCATTCCTAGTAATATATCTTTTGTTTTACAATCAAAGCAGTATATAGTTTCTATTGTTAAGATTTTATCCCATATTTGGATTTTAACATTTTTAGCTTTATAAATAATCATACTACTTTCGTTATTAAATCCTGTTACTATCATAGGCGTTTGTAATTTTGTCCACTTTTCTTCTGGTAAACAATTGTATTTACATATATTTGTTTCCGCTCCTGTATCTATCATAGGCGTATAATATCTATTATAATATCCTTCTATAATAATTTTTGCAAGGATATATATCTTCATTTTATTCTTTGTATTATAATTTTCTTATTTTGACAAGTGAGTATTAATTTAGTATCTTCTATCTTATATGGTATAAATTGTTCTAACCATTTTAATCCTAAGGTTATATCATGTTCACTTTGATAGATTTTGAATTTTATAGTAAAGTTTATTCCTCCTATTATTATTTCTTTTTCAATTGATTCACTACAAATTATAATTTCAGTAGGTAATCCAGGGCAAATATGTCCTGTCCTTGTAAGTTCATTTTCTGGAACTAATTCTTTATTTATATAATTTTCCTCTTCTCCTGTATTAATTAGGATTTTATATTTTTTGTTATCAGTTATTCCTGCTATAAAGTAATAATTTATTAATTCGTCTTCTGTATATTGTATTTCAGGGAATTCATATTTTCTTTTTGAAGTACTAGCTCTTGATGAGGTAGTTTTTGATAGTTTAGGGGTATTTACGCGTTCTTGTATTATTTGTAAATCATTATTTACACTCATTGCGTTATAACTATAATCATTGTTATCAATAATTGTAAGTATTTGATCAAAAGGATTGTCTATTTTAATTCTGTCTATTTTATTTTTAGCAATAACTTTATGTTTTGTAGTTAATATGTAAAGATTTTTACATCTTACTGTAAATATTTTACTTCCAGGTTCTAGTTCAATTCCTGATAATTTCCAATATAACATTAACGATTTATCTATATTTTTATCTGTTAATGCTATTGAATAATTAGCACTTATAATAAATTTAAATTTTTGATATATTAGATTTCCTTTTATAGCACTTATTATACTTTTTTCTATAGGATGTATAATCCTATCATCTGCTAAATATAGCTCTATTGGGGTATCTATTCCTTCTCGAAAACAAGCTTTTAATAATATCTCTGTTCCTCCTAAATGTACATATTTTATAGGGGCTTTAGATTTTATTTGTTGTATTTCTTGATTAATTACTCTTTTATTAAGTATCGGGATTTGTGCTTTTCCTTTAGTATATTTACAATCTATAATATGTTCCTTTTGACTTACTACATAATATTCTTCCTTACTTCTTTTAAAGAATTGATTTAATAAAGGTATTTTTAATACTTTTTCTACACTTAAGTCTAATTCCTTATTTCTTATTTCCTGAAAAACATTATTGTCAAATATTATCTTTTGTTCTACTGATTCTTCGTCGTTATATTCTTCGGTTGAAATTATTTTAATATTTTCCTCAGTCATTTTCATTTTCTGATTTATCTGATTCTGTTTCATAAACAGTTTCTATTTCTGAATAATCATTTATTTCTGTATCTATATTATCTATGAATTCGTATATACTATCATTATCATCTAAATCATAATCTAAATAATCAATTTGCTTATATTTATCATTCTCTAATCTAAATTCTGCAATTTGCTTCTTTTTTATATTTCTAGGTAATTTGCAATCTTTAGCTAAATGTCCTAGTTTACCACAATTGTAACAATTACAATTTGATATAGTTTTCTTTGGTCTTGATAAACGTTTTTGTTTATTATGTTTTATATAATAACGTTTTCTAGGTTTTTTATATTTATATTTAGTTCTTCTTTTTCGATATTTTTTATTTTTACGATATTTATCATTTTTATAACCGAATTGCGGTGCTGTTACATGTGTACAACAGTCTAAATTTTTTAATAATACTTTTTCCATTGTTAATTTTTCTTTTTGTGTTTCACATAGCTGTATAAACCAGTGATGTAAAAAGTTTATTCTAGCTCCTAAAGTATTTGTAGTTTCACTATTATTCCAATCTTTTATTATTTTGGTACTAAAAGGTTCTGGTAGTTTTGTAAAATATAGATTTTTTATTTCTTCTGCTTCATTTATATTATATTGAGCTTTGTAATAATATTCCTTAAAAGCACAAGTATATTCTGCTATATAACACATATTGTATATAGATAATTTTGCCATTAATTGTCTATTTATAGTTATTAGTTTAGTTTGTTCTTTTATATCAGAAGTTATACTTCCGAATTCATTCCTTAAGGCTAAATCATATTTTTCTAGAATTTCTATATTAGACGTTGTTAATGAACCATCTAGTTTTTTATCGCTTCTTAGGGCTGCTTTACTTTCATTTGGTAAATTTTCTATCCATAATTTTGTTGTTCCTATTAAGGTTCTTTCTATATATCCAGGTGTTTCTTTTATTGTGATTTTATTATCTATTAGTTGTTTTGATAAATTGCCTATCCATAAGAGAATTGTTTTATTAATATCTATTACACAATCTAAATCTAAAAAGTTAGTTTGTTCGATTGTTTTTTTAGGTTTCCATCTTGTATTTAATCTACTATTCCATATAGCATTAGTTCGGTCAGAATTTTCATAACTTTCTGTATAATAAATTGGTGTAGTTGTTTTAGGATTTCTTCTAGGACTTTGATCCGGAGTTTTAACTCTAGATGTTCCTGGTTTATTTACATTATTTGTGTTAATTTCTAATTTTAAATTATTTGTTTGTTTTATAATTTCAGTATATGTTTCACTAATGTCACTAACTTCAGAATTTTCTGACTTATTAGATTCATTCTCATTTATTTCATTTATTTCATTTATTTCAAAATTTTCAGTTTCAATAAGTATTTGTTTCATTTCATTTATTTCTTTAGCTAATTTTTCCTTTTGCTTTTCTTCAACTAGTAATTTTAAATAAGCTAATTCTTTTTCTAATTCTTCGATTTTACTATTTTTAGTTTCTTCAATTTTCTTAATTTCTTGAGTTGCTTCTGTTCGTATTTTATCGATTTCTTTAGCTTTATCTATATCATCATTTTCTTTTGTTATTCGTAGCATAGCTGTTAAGCTATCTTCTAGTTTTGCAGATTCTTTTTCTAACATTAGATATAATTTTTCTCCTATTTTTTTATACCTTCTACCTAGATTTGAAAAAACTATTTTTATAGTTAATCCTTCGTAATTCTCATAAGTTTTTTCATCTACTATAAATTCTTCTTTATTCATTATTATTTATAAATTATGTTATGTTGTAGTCTATATTCTAAACAGTCTATTTTTAGTTTCAAATCAAATATCTGTTTCTTTTGTATTAATATAGATTTACGACATACTCCTGCAACTATATTTACTATTAATTGATCTTTCATAAAGTCGTGCATATATTGTAATCTATTTATTTCTTCAATTAAAAGTTGTTTTTCTATCCTTTGATCTATTTTAAATATTAAGAGAATATTTTATCATAATATTCTTTTTTTAATATATTTAAATTCTGTATTTCTTTTGCATTTGTTTCTATGTATTCTAGATATTGTTCTCCTCGGAGATATATATATTTATTTACGTTTTCATATAATAATTGTTCTTCTAAATCTATCTTTTCTTTAGTTTCTTTCCATAACCTCAAATATCTAAAATTGATCATTGATCTCTATATAGTTCTAAATCATCAAATAAATAATCTAGATCATTGTCATCATAAATTATCAGCTCAGACCAACCAACTGTATTTATTTCAATTATCTCATGCATAATCAATTTATCATAAATTAACATTCGTGTATCAACATCAATATTTCTCAATATATAGAATAATAGCATCATATAATTATCATCATTATCTAACAAGTATGTAGGCATATTCAGTTTAATTCAATTTATTTTCACTTAACAGATTTATTCCTTCCAATTTTTTCACAGTTTATACGTATTCATCATGAACGATAACAGCATAATATTCATCTCAGCTAGATTATTACTATGGTATTTTCGTTGAATCAGTTACCCTAACAGCGCCTCAACTCTGTGTACTCCCCTAAACGGCCTTCTTGCCTACCGGTTTCCACCTTAGGATGGCAAAGTCTGGGCTTACTTATTTCGCAGAATAATTCCATAGCAAAAACTTTCTAGAGATGACTATTATTGTATTATCAATTCATAATAAATACTTATAATCAGGAAAAAACTATCAGGAATAAAACAATTTAGTTACTCATAAATGATTTTGAGTATACCTGTTCTTGTAGATTACTGGTAGATGCTTTGTTTTCCATAGTTGTTGTTGATAGCTTAGTTATTTTTTATGTTCTTAGCTCTGATACCAAAGAAGGGAAGTGCGGAATGTAAGAAGGGAAGTGCGGAATGTAAAGAGATTGTAGAGAGATGTAGGAAAGGCTGATTTTTTTTATTAGTGAGGGAAAACCCTCTATTTATAATACAAGTTACATAACTGGCCTAAGACAGTGGCCGACACAACTTTTACACTTGGCAGTATATAATTCTGCCGACACAAAATGACAAACTACTTTACTTTTTACATAGTGGCCATCTTTTTATAATTGGCCGACAAACGTAAAGCAATAAAAAGGTAAATTCTATCTACAATGGCCTACATATGGCCGACAAAGACTAAAATACAATTATGGCCTATATTGGCCGACAATTACAAAATATCTTTTGACTTGTATCTTCTTTCTTCATCATCTTTTCTTGTCTTTATTCGAATAAAACTTCTGGTATAGTTTTATCTCCTTCATTACATTTAGAACAAATATGTTCCGGGTACTTGTGTCCGATTAACTTGCAATATCTTGTCAATAATTCGTCAGAAATAAATCCCCTTTTAATAGCTCGAGTAGTTGGTATTTCTTCTGGTTTTATTAAGGACAATATCCATTTCTGGACTTCATCCATATCTGCTTGTCTTATCTCCCGAGAATTGGCGTATATCATTAAGTGGTCTCGAGAATAATAGCTCCAAATTGCATTACCTTGCAAATAATTATTTGCTAATTCTTGAATAACTGTTGATAATCCAATTATCCTTTTATTTGCGTAAAAACTTGGTAGCTCGATTTTAGGTATCTCCGGTTGTTGTTCTATATCTTCCGGTATAATCATTTCTCGCGTTAATCCAATTTTAACTACTTGGATCATTGGTTTTATCTCGTTGAAGAGTATCTCTGCTGGTGCTGTATAACATCTTAAAAAATAAATTTCCCTTTGTTATCTTTTTATAAATTAAAAATGCTTTGTGGATTTCTGGAATTCCACTAACTTCTTCACCTGTATAGGTATAAACTGTACTTAATAATCCATAATTAAAACAAGTTTTAACTAAATTTGGGTTAGTATTTGGTTGTGCAATTAGTTTGTTGTAACCTTGTAACTTCTGGGTGATATAGTCTTGAGTTTTATCTTTGGTAATTGTGGATCTTGGTTTGGTATTCAAGAAGGTTATTATCTGGTATATGTTTTCAATATAATTTTGGGAAATGTGGTTATATATTTTCTTTTCTTTGTGCAAGCTGGCTGCATAGGTAGATGTTTGTGGGTTTGAAGTTTCTATTATCTGGATTTTGGGTACAAAAGGTTTTTCAAATAAATAAACTATTAAGATTTATAGTTTTTGGATTTGGTTTTTCCATAGCTCCTTTGCTAGTTCCTGCAATTCCTGCAATAAATAATTTGTTAATATTATGAGTTTTATGGTGTTTCTCATCGTCACCTTTTATCTCTGGCTGTTTTCCGTCTGCCTGAAGACGTAGCTCCGCATGTTTTGAGTCATGCTGCTGACTATTAAGACGTAGCTCCGCATGTTTTGAGTCATGCTGCTGACTATTAACTTTCTCTTTAAGCATTTTTACTTCATTATCTATTTTGTCTACCTTTTGACAAAGGTTTGTCATCATAGATAGTAGTTGCTTCATTGTATCTGTTTCTGGAGAGGTAGTCTGCAATAAGATTCTTGTTAGTAGTAATTACCTCAATTGTAAATGTAAAATTTAATATATTTAATACTAATCTTCGTATTTCTTTGGTTGTTACCGAATCATCTATCTTGCGTGTTAGCCACCATTTTACCTGTGTATTATCTATTCTAACAATAAATTTGTTATATACGATATAATGTTCAAACGCTAATAAACATTTATATAGCGCTAATAATTCCTTGCGGTTAATTTCCCATTTTATTTGGGGCTCAGTATATGATCCTGAATGGTATCTACAATGATGTTCAATTTTTTCATCGTTATATTTATATTTTAATAGTCCTCCGTAACTATGTTCGCTTGAATCAGTTTCAACTATATAGGTAAATTTTCGTTTTTCATCAGGGAAGTTAAGTTTTGGTAGATTCTTACATAGTCGTTTAATATTTTTAATATTTTCGTTATCTTTTTTGTCGAAATGATATTCAACATCCTTTCTAAGTTTTTTATGTAAAGGCTTTAAATATTCTGCTAATTTAGGTATATATTCTCTTACCTGATTTACTAATCCTAAAAAGGATTGTAATTTCTTTTTGGTATCTATATTTTCATCTAAATTAATGATTTTTTGTACTAAATGCGTCTGCATTTTTATACCTGATTTGTCTATTTGTATTCCTAGAAATTCTATTTGAGATTTCATTATTTCTACTTTTCTTTTATTTAAACTAATACCTGATTGCTTAATTATATAGATAAATTTTTCTAATAATTTTATATGTTCTTCCTGTGTTCTAGAATATAATAATATATCATCAATATAGATTACACAGTTTTCTAATTGGTTAAAATAGTTATCCATAAAACATTGATATCTTCCTGGTGCATTTTTATATCCAAAAGGTAATACATTCCATTCGTAATATCCTTGTGGTACGGT